>CAJDSM010008319.1:2250-18141 GCA_903981925.1 Ostrea lurida | reverse complement strand
GCAGTTGACGGTGACATCTGGGGTCCGCCATGGCATTTGATGGAGACTGCTGTAGATATGAAGGGTTCACCATATCCCTGACTGGGTGTCGAGGAATTTAATGTATGGTTCACTAGCATGGAACCAGGAGATCTATTTCCTAAACTCTGAGAAGGTTCAGTGTACAACCCGGACTTAAGGGCATCAACCCCCAAACCATGAGAAACATGCGGTAGGATAAAACCTTCAGGGTACAGGGGTGTTCTGAACTCACCTTACTCCAGGGTACCTAACATCTCCCACCTAAAAGGACGTGGGGTATCACTTGCCACCTGAGACCCCGACAAACACAAACCACCATCTCTAGTTGGTAGTGCTTGACAGACCAAAATCAATGATCAAAAGCAATAATGGTTGTAGAAAATGTATATATGTTAAAGCAGCACTAAACTGTACTCTGCAATTGTGGTGAAAATTGTGTCAGAGAGTAAATTTGTAATCATTTCTAATATTATTAATGTCAAGCTAACTTCATTAATTTTCTTACATTTCAAGGATTTTCTAAGATGGACGGCATTGAATATTGACTTTTTTCTTCTAAATTGATGTATGATGTGAAGATATCTATTGGATATTGTCAAAAATACCAATATATACTTTCTTAAGTAATAAAATAAATCTAAATTATCAAAATATGACTTTTTATCATATTGGTATTATATGTGTTTTTCAAAATGGCCGCGATTTTGGATTTTCGGGTTGGAACCAGTTTTAAAAATGTTTGTAATAAAGTAAGCTACCACCAATGCAAAATATCATGCTTTTGTCATCTTTTGAGCAATTCTGCCAAAAATCTGCACAAATCGCCTGGAGGGCGCCTAGATAGAACGTTCTATCGTTAAAATGACAGATGGTCTCGGACCCGGTTACGATAGAAGATCACACCTATAAAGAATCTCATTGTAGAAAAAGAATTATTAAAATGGTGCATGGAACATAAAATAAAGATAGAGACAGTTTATTAATTACTGTATACTGAAATTTAAAACCACTGTTTTAGCGATATGAATGCTCATTTTGCAAATTAAAAGATTTATCAATATCTTATTATAAAGCTGATTGCTCCACTCACTTCGGCACAATGGCGTCAAATTTGAATCGTGGAATATGATCAAAAACGATCGTGCTAACACATTTTCTTGAGCATTTCTTCATTTAAAGGACTTTAAATTATATAAAGAAAAGGTTAGTTAATATAATATAAACTCTAGTGAATTATGTAAAATGTTCTCATTCTACCTCGAGTATATTAGTCGGGAATATTCATTTAGGAGATGGATAACTCGGATTTTGTATGGAACACCCGGACCAATCAATTTGCGAGTAGGATAGGGAATATATAGAGATTTCATAATATTGAAGATAGATGATGGGTACAGAAGATCGTTGAATATATCTAACTAAGAGGGACAGGGATAGTTGACTCACCGGAGACAATAAGACTCGTGGTGAGGAAGCATTGTATAATTTCTAACCATATGATAAGTAGCGAATATACAGCGTTGAGTAAGTTAAGGAGTTCTTAAAAGCGTTGTCTACGACTAAAGCAATAGTTTGTGAACCATACAATAGGCGGGGATCCAGGAATTACGTTGCATAGTGGTGGGGATCTAGCACTGATTTATACCAAAAACTATCAACGTCTAATCCCAATTTATCAGAAACTTCAGTAAATATTCATCAAGTACTACTTTGATTATACGATAGTTGACTCTCGATATATATATTAAATTACATATAGCGAATATATAAGCAATAATTGAAAGGTTTTATTTTACCTAATCTAGGAAAATAAATACTAAACTGTTGAATATTATGATTCAGATACAAAATTGCATCAAACATTTGTCACTGTTAGCATTGAAATAAATTTTTGCACCTTCCATAATAGTAATTTTCAATCGCATGTTCCATATTAAATCACGCAAGCCGTCGTCGTTTCGTCTGTACATTACGAATTTCGGAGGTAAAGTTTTTGGTCTTATGAGACAAGAACTTTCTTCAGCCTCACAAGTGTAGCTTAATTAAAAAATTGTTTGTTTTGCCATATTCGACCGATTTTTCGGACGGTAGAAGGGTCGGGTAGGTTAGGTAAACTATTTTATTATTTCTAAACCAAAAAATAACTTCAGTAGGCCTTATTTTTCTCTGGGTAGGTAGGATCGATAAAATTATTTAAAGATTTCAGTTTATATTTGATAAATAAAGAAATAGTCTTTGGTTTGTACTAAAGCTTTGTAGAAATGCATATAGATTGAATAAAATATAATAATTAATATATGTATAATTGTTTTTGTATCTTTAACTATAGCAATAATTGATATGAACTAATTTCGGTAATTACTTACGGGTCTTTCTGAAAGATGAAGAAAATCTGCGATGGACTATGTCATGGGATGTAAACGGTGTTTTGCACTTTCAAAAGGCGTGATTGTTTACAGTTGAAGCAATAAGGTATTCCTCTGATAAAATACGATCTTTGACCGATCCGATTATCTAGTTGTCGCTAGCGAACAACAGAATATCGGAGGATAAGAATTGTATTTGAGTTAAAATCCGATTTTGATGCTCCGAGAAATTGTTGTGTTAGACTACAAACGAAATACGGAACGGATCAAGATTTGTAATTTTAATCAGATAAGAAAGGTCAGTGCGGTTGTTTGATTATATTTACTTAGAGATAGTTTTGAAGTTTAAAAAATATTTGGTTGCATATTATACAGTTTGGAGACCGATCAGTGTGTCATTCGCATATTAAACGATAAAAGTTGAAAACCAGTCGTGTGAATTGAGGACAAGTACGGGACTGAGGATAACTGATTAAGAATAAGTAGAATATTACCGAATGTACTCGGTATTTTTGTAATACCATGTAACAAAACTTTAGCGTTTAATTCCATTATTCTTTCAATGTGAACGCGTGTGGAGTGTGTAGGGGTATCCTACCAAACATATATTAAATGTTCTCAGTTATTAACTCTGCTACTCTACGCATATATCTCGCTGCAGAGCTTCTCTTCTTTCTGAGTTCGGAAAAGCAAATCTCATAAATCTTATTCGTCTCCTAAATCTCAGTCAAATATGTAAGCATCTTCCAGTTCTCGTTCATGTTATGTTTTGCGACGCCTTAAGTCTCTGCTAGTATTGTATACATAGGGCAAGGGCACACTTCGTCTCGTCCAACTCCTTGACACAACAAATATTCACAACAAATAGTTTTACACTTCCCCAACGGGCCTCCCTTCTGAACACTAACACATGCTTAATCTGGAAATGCACTCAATTGTGCCCAATCTTTCACCATCTTTTCGCAAACCGTTTTGGCTCCTTTTCGTCTGGGTGCTGAAATGGTTATCTCCTGAGGACGCACCACATGTTAGCTCCTTTAATTTGCGTATTTACTTTCTCTCTCCCGGTTGGTCATTAGGATTCCATTGTATATGCACTCACTTTTAAACTGCGCAAGTGCCGCGACTTTTTGATCTGGTTTTTGCACGTTATTTCCATGACACCAATCACACACGGGGCACCGCTTCTCCCTCATTCTCTCTGTACTCGACGCTCAGTTTTGTGATATATTGGGTCTGCCTGCCATATGGTGATTTTAGCTGCACTTCTTCTTCAAATGTCCTAGCTTATCTTGTTCCCTATCTATTTTGTCGCTTTCTCATACCTACACTCGCTCCCCACTTTTTGGTGATGTCCCCTTTGTCCTCCCATGCACCTATTTCAATCTTCCTGTTCTCTTTGCTGGACCCTCTGCCATTATACTCTCTATAACCTTGATACTTTTTGTGCTCAGCATCGTTTTTCTGTGCTGCGCTTGTGTCTCACATTGCATTTCCGTATCCTGCAGTGATCATCTTGGACAGTGTGTCCCTCAGCGACTTGAGGCTCAGCTCCATGCACAAGGAAAGTCGCCACCCTTCAGCCGACTTCGTCTTCTGGCCCACCACACACTTTCCGCATTTTGCATCGCCTCTTGTTTTTGCGGGTCCATGCCGCATCAGGCTCTTTTCGTCGGTCGCCCCTCCCTAGCCATATGCTCACCCCTTCTCCTGGTCCCTCCCATCAACGCTTTTCCGTCGGAAGCCTTTCCTGGGTGGATCAACGGGCCCCGCCCCCCCACTTTTCTTTCGTGCTCCGGTAAATGTCGCCGTTTTCCTCCGGCGGTGCGCCTCATTTGGGCCCCTCTGTCTGCTTGGTCCACGCCATCTTCCTCCCACTAGAGCTCACTCTGTATCGTCATACTATTTATATAATATTTCCACACCACGTACCTAATGTTCACCCTACAACAAGAACCCTAACGCTGTTTTGAGCCCCGGTCCCTCACCTTCTACTCACCACTCTCACCGCTAGTCATCGGCAGTTTGCTGTCAGCATTTTATGGTTCGCATGCCTTGACGGCGCGCGCTAAAGCGCTATACTTTATTCCGTTCTCTTGTACATACTACTTGCAATCGAAACTCGCTCTCAAACGCATCTCTCCCTCTAGACGCAGTTAAGTCACCGCTACATTGCGGGTATTGTTAAAGACTTTTAATTACACGCAAACTTTCGTTCACGATTAATCATGTGATTGGATTGCTTTCATCGGCGGTTTTGCTCTGTTGTTTCCTGCTCTGCTTGATGAGTCCTAATAGGAGCGGTTCGTCACTGAGTAACTGTTTCCACCTCGATTTCTGCCTACTAGCTCTACGGTTCCTGCTTCGGATTTACCAACACCCAATTATATTGCACCGCTGGTGCATCTCCGGAATAGTCTTTTTCTCACAAGCTACGCCTCGAGATTTTTTTTGTTTTCGTGTTGTCCTTTTGCCTGTGTTTAGGCGAGCTGCATCAAGAACCTCTTCTCACTTCTCTTTCTTCTCCGATTTTTGCGACACGAGCAGCCAAGCGTGCTGGTATTGACAAACAGTTACACTTGTGGTGTCGCTGTTGCCCCTCTGTAGTAGCCCCAAATCTTTTGCACACACACTGCTTGCTAAGCTCAGTTCTCAAGACTGAGCTATGTGACATTGTTCTTGTGATGTACCCTGCTCCCTGCCCGCGGTGTCGTTAATAATTATCCTTATTTGCTCTTTAATCTGTCGCCTCTCCTGATCAATATCTTAGCCATCCGCCCGATGCCTTAAGTGTCTCGTCCTCTACTGTACCGCAGGTTCCCAAGCCTTGTGTGGCCTAGTTCCCCGGCCGAGGGTTTGCCTCAGCCACACGTAGCTTTCTTTTTGTTCGTGGTAGAGTTCGTGTCAGTCGAGTACTCTCTTATCCCTGAACTCTCATGTTCTCTGTGAGCGCGTATGTCCATGAGAGATACCGGTAGTAGTTCTAGATGCGCCTGTCAACAGATGGAGCATTTTCTCATCCAGGGATTATTTATGAGATGTCCCTAGTCCTCATTGACGAAACCCTTAGAATCTTCAATATTGCAATTCCGCGCTTTTTGAGGATGCGATGACAGTTTGCTCTTATGCTTGCCTCCGAAAATATCTACAAGAGGACTTTTGGAATCCGTGGCATCCTAGGCTCCTCTTGCACTTTCAGATTGTGATGTTTCTTTTTTGCACGAGACTTATTCATTGCTTCGCCAATCGATTCGCCCTCTGTTATTTTCCCTCTCACCATTGCCGAATCCACATTAGCCTACACTTTTACCCATCGATGAGTTCCAACTCAACAATCAAGTCTGCTCCCTAACAGCGCTCTGTTGTGCTGGCCATTTGATGGGTATGCTGCCTGACTTCCTCACTCGTTGCACCCACTCCGTCGATATGTCCCCTCCTCCAGCCGTGAAGTGTTGTGTGGTTTATGTCTCGGAGCTTCTAACTTGCTATGCAAGCTTTTTCCAAATTTATCTCACCTCATTTTGTTTGTTTGTAGACACGTAGTCGCTTGATGTCATTCTACGTTATTCCACCAGTAGTTTCACACTCACACAGTTTATTATCCTTTGGTCATTGTATTCTTTGCTCTTTTCATATTCTCCAGTACAAAACCCCACCTGTTTTGGCTAGTGTGTTTCTGCTCATCCCTGCTAGCTTGTTTCATCTCTGACTCGTGTGTTGGCTGGAAGTGTATTTTGCTTCCCCAACATACTCCCCGTTTCCCCCTGCACTGCCGCATGTGCACTTTTTTTTTTCGTCTTCTTCTGTGCTTCTTCTTGTTCCGAACCTTCACATGCACCCGCTTTGTGGCGCTTTATATTTTGTCTTATAATATCGTTTTCCGGTCCCTGCATCTTGATGAAATCATTCACAATCGCAAAACCGGCGGTATTTGGTGATGCTGCCAAGGATGGCCATGGCTTGTTCGATGTATCACACATTTCTCCATGATGGGCTTTTCCCCGTTAATGTAACATCGGTTTTGTTCCCATGTCTTAATCGCTCTTTCTCATATTTGGTCGTTTGCCTTCGCCATACAGCCCATAATTTGCCCATTCCCCCTTTTAGCTGAGTACGGAACTGTCATTTGCGACCTTCCTCCCCCTGCTTGTTTTCGCACCCGGCGGCTGGCGTCAGACGCTTTTTCAATCTTTATATTGTATTTTCCCCTCACACCGTTCTAGAAGGAAACATATCACTATGTATTCTGGTACTTGGACTCTCTGCCTTGACTATAGATACTAGCACCTCACTGTTAGCGCTTTCGTATGCGAGTGTTCACTCTACGTGTTCTCACTGATCCCATTACCTTTGTCTTCCTCATCTTTTGGTTGTTCCATTACGCTAAGGCAGAGCGCCCTGTTCATACAAAGCTATCCGTGATCAGGTTGGCCCCGTGCTGCGTGGATTGCGCCGTGTTTAACACTCCAAGCCTGTATTATGTGCAAGCTTTTTTGCTTCCGTGTTCGCCTTTGATCTCTCGTCGTTCTGTCGTATGTGCTACTCTGCCCCATTATGTCATCCGATTGTTGTCGGCTCGCATCCCAACGACGGATCATTTGGCCTCTGACAATCTCTCGATTTGTCGTCTCATGTTGTTATTATTGGCATTCTTATGGTTTGTTATCTGTCTTTCAGGTCTCGGAGTGCCCTGAGCTGTGCTTTCTTCATAGGTCGCCTCTTTATCCTTTCACCATATTGGGTTGTCTGGGTAACGTTGTTGTCATCTCTTCATCTTTCGCCAGGAGCCATTACAACATGATTTAGAAGGTAACACATAAAGAATGGAAATATGGTGCTATATATGTCAGTAGTCCCTTACTGCCGACACTCTTACACATAACAGGTAGAATGATTTACAAGGGTTTTGACTTCCATGGCTCCGTGTTATTATTCTAGGTCTTCCTCTCACCAACACAAGCTCGTGGGATAGGACGTCACAGCGGGCAGAGAGCTTACAGCAAAACGTCTCTAATCTGATGAACTCTCGTCATCCCTTCACGCCCCACCGATGCAAGAGAATCTGTTCTCAATGTGGACATCCCCTCTATCTCTGAACACCAATCAACACATTGTGGTCAACTTACCTGCAGTTTTGTTCTCAGTGCGCTGGCGAGAAAGAAATGCAGCTCGTAATAGACCTCCAGAACCCTTTTCAGGAAAACGGTGCATAGCAAGGCGAACTTGAAGTCTATTTTATCAACCAAACAGCCGTTCACCTCAGGCTGCCTTGCGAATGGACGTCGTACACCACAGTCTCAGGCCCACATCGCCCTACTTACCTCGGACTCGGGAGCCTCAGTATCGCGTCGTGGCTAAAGCACCCAGTACCGTGTACTGTCGTGCCGCGACCCATTGCATGAATCCAAATGTCTATCCAATTGCGTCGCCGGGCGCCTCGCGCCCGGCCGACGGGGCGCACGGCACAACCGTCCCTGAGCCCTTCTTGGACCTACCGTCTGATGCCACTGGCTCGCCACGCAGCCGATTGTTTTCTCCATGACTCTCGTCGGACAGGAGAAGGTGACACATCAGATTCCTTGGTGCTTTTCCCGTCCCCACAGGATTTATACGAGTGAGATAAATCCTTCAGATTCTCGCACGACTAGTTATGCGCGAGTATACGTAATATGCCACTACTGCCTCGAGCGTGTCGATAAAAAGGTGAGTGGTGCTGTATACACTATGGTGCAACTTCCCGCGCAATACTGCTATAGTGACGTTGGAAGGTCTCCGGATTACTCTACACTGTGGTTAGGGGGCAACCGCCGTCCCCTCTCGTTGTCCACGCCTTCTGTTGCACCCTCCAGGTGTTGGTGTCCAGTCCGCCAGCCCGGGTGGAATTGCCACTCTTAGTGTCTTCTTTTCTCTTCCCGCCCCCCGACCGTCATCCAGGACTTTCCCACCTTTTCGCCTTTGTCAACGCCGGGAGCTGTGGCTCTGCATCTGCCGCTTCCGTCTCCCGGCTCTGTTACGCTGCTTGCCTCACCAACCGACCCCTCTCCCCAACCGCTGTTGAGTATTCCTGCACGAGCCGCACGCGCTACGACCCCCCTTGCATTCTGCGTGCATTGTGACGCTGTGGTATTATGTGTCCGCCACCCTTCCTTTGCCGGCCCCGAGCTGCTCACTCTTCCACGGTCGACAGCCATCGCGGCACTTTTTGGCCATCCTTGCACTTGATTGCCGCCCTGAACCCCGTTTTAAACCGGCCCTTTTAGCCCCGTTTGACTGCTGTACTACTCCCCCTCCCCTCGCTCATTGATTCTCACGCGATTATATCGACAGAACACACCCCCCACGCGCGAGGGCCACGCTTCTTTCCTCGTTGCATGATGATCCAGCCCCTCTTCCATCCACGAAGCTTCTTGCTTTCTGTACCGATTCTGGAACTGCCCCCCGTGCCGGCATCTCTTTGTATTCCTCTCTCTTGCACCAGCACCAGATGGCGTCGCTTGCTCATGCCTCATCAATTTCTTCCCCACCATGCCCTCGATCATATCTAGCTCGCGGTCGGCCCTCTGCTGGCGGTGCTCCCTATTTACCATACAGTTGCTTCAGTTTTTTTTTAAAAGTTACATGGACAAAAATTGAATTTTACAGATTTTAAAAGCACAAATTAATTGACTACAGTTAATGGGTTAATTAGGAAAAAAAGTTTTTATTCGAAACAGTTTTAATAGACCACTGTCAAAGTGACAAAAGCAAAAATGTTACACAGCGTTAACTTCCGGTCAAGCTTGCTTGTATTAGCCAAACATCGTCTTTACAGCGAATACCGCACAAACATGGTACTATCTGTGCAGCCCGGGATGCTCGTCAGACGAACAGGAAGAAGGGAAGATACGCTAATGCAAAATGTTCAGTTTATTTCTTGCCTTTTCCGTCCGAAAAAGAAAGCTATCATTTGAACGGTAGGAATGGATAGAACTCCTTCGTCGAGACAACTTTTGATCCTTGCGAGGAAACGCAAGAAGTCTGTTCCCTTCATTATCGTGATGGAAGACCGAAACGGAAGAAACAATCCATACTTCCAAAACATTTTCTCCAACACAGACAACTTTAAAGAGAGCAAAAAGGTTATAATTGATAGAACGAATTATGGTTTACCTTGTCACGTTTGTTGATGATCAATGATCACAATCAGAGACATATATATATCGTCCGTTCAAAATCAAAATATCAAAATGAAACATTTAGGCTATTTACAATTAACTTACAAATGTTTCCTATCAGATCATTGCGTAAAAATTTGAAAAATATACTGACATAGCATACAAGTAGGCATTAATTATATTATAGGCCTAACTTGCCATTGTGTATAACTTATAAATTAAAATGTTACTAATTGTGTTGCAAATCTTTGTTTAGGTCGTGTCAAATACTGCCATTATCAAACGAGAGCAAGCCATTGAACAGAACAAACTGTGAGAAATCTAACTAACAATGTGAACACCCTCTGCCATAGTAAATGAACATATGAAATTAAACCTATGATGGTATGTTGAACATATTTGTTTCGAATATTGGAAAGTTATAATATACAGTGTCCCACACAGTAACTGATATCAGATATTTAATAAAGTATAGCTGGATACTTTGTTCACGTATGTACATTTACAAATACGAATAACATGTTATTGCGACAAGTGCTCTTTTACTTTTTTTACGGGTAGTGATGGATTTGGTGCCGCTGTCTTACCTCACCCTGATTTCACACTTCCATGGGCCTCTTGTAAAATGTAGCTGTGTGCTGTCTCAGCATTGACTTAATGTTGTAGTGCTTTTACCTTGTGTCATACTTGATATACCAGAGAGATCATGGTACAACAAGTCTTCCTAGTGCATATTCTGAATGCTCATTCAGACGGTAACTAATCTCGTTTGTTGCAACACTTTATCGTTTCACCTCTTTTGAACACAAAGAATCTGCTAGCCATTTTTCGAGGAGTTTTTTGTTGCAAGTCGTGTTTCCAGGATATGCCATTCACTAACTCGAACCAACAAATTACAACATGATGACAGCAACGAGCTGATAGGGTGGTGTGTGGTACTCGCACTGAGAGATATCTGGCTAAGGACAAATATAGTTATATGGGCCGGCCTACATTCTATGAGTATTTGCTCCGTACATATTTCATGTGAGTCCATTTGAAGGTCTCCTAGATCTTGTATCATCGATTATAGTAGGCATGGTCTATCCAGATAGTGTGTATTTATCACGATGGAGCTGAGCATTGTATCTTGGGGAAATGGATGCCCCCTAAACTTATGCCATAGCGGCCTTTCATCTTTAGTTGAAGCAGTCTATAAGCACTTATTTAGCCATGTAATTCCGGTCAGTTCAAGTTTGGCCAACATGTAATAAAGTGTATATGGATGATAGCCTCGAAGAAATGAGTACATTGCATGTGATACTGCCGTGGATCTGCACCTGGTTGCACGCATCGATCGAGGCATTTCCTGCGGCATTGTACTGATGTTTCAAGGGTCGCTACTTGATTACTCTACTGAGGCTACACCATTATGCGTCTCGTCCAGACGTTGCGACTAGCATTGATAGCTACTATTCATTCCTCTAGGGAACTTAGGATTGCAAGACAGAAACGTATCTAATCCATTCCGCTGCGCGTTGTGATCTTACGTTGTACAAGCTATAGGATCCATCTTGTACCCAGCGGGCGTATACAGCGTATTCTTCGTTGTAGTTACTTCGTTGATTCGTGGCGTTTCGGGTTTTATTCTGGGGCAGCATTCTTGCTTTCTTCCTGCCCGCATTTTTCACGATATTTGAGTTTGATGTTTTGGGCGTGTGCTTCCAGTGTTTTTGGTGGCGCTGTCCCGGGCCTCTTGCCGTCGACTAGTTTGAGGTTGGTGGCGCGCAGTGATGTGTTCTTCGCCGCCTTAGTGATGGCTGTCCTTCTGTTAAGGCTATTACATTTTGTTTGTTTGCCGGTTTCGCCGACCAGTATTCGTTCCCGACATTGCAATCTTTATTTGTTTTCAGGTATATTTTTTTTTTATTCCATTTCCCTGTTGCGCCGCCGCATCTTCTTTCTGATTTAACGCTCCCCATTTTTCTCATTTGCAAATTTTTTTTTTTATAGGCTCATATCTGTTTTCCTCCTTTGTCGCCGCCGGACTCGGCGCTGAGCCCTTCCACTCCCGCCTGTACTCTCCATCCGCCGGACTACTCCACCCGTGCTTCTCCTCCCCTCCCTTTTCCTCTACTGCAATAGTGTTCTACCGCTCCTGAATTGCATTTGCCTTTAAGGTCGCACATTGTGCCCATCTAGGGGAGGCGGTTGCGGCACTCGTACCAGCTTAGGCCCGTTTCTCCATGTTCCTGTTATCACCTATTGGCATTCCGACCCCACCCTTGTCCGCTCCCGACGACTCATGACTTGCGCATCGGTTAATGAATTACCACCAATCCAGTCGCTGCCACTTCGTGCATTCAGCTGCCTTCTCCTGGTACTGCCTCATCACTGGTTATAGCCATAAGCTACGCAGCCTCCATATTTGCCCACGACAACGCCTCCTGGCGGCTAAGGCTCACACCGTTTCTCGCCCGTGACGATTTGTACTCCTTTAATTGCACCTATCCTGTTTATTTCTTTTAAATTCGTTTTGTAGTCCCTCTGTGGATATTCGCTTTGTGGGACGCCCCTCTTTTCCCCCACAGCTGTGGCCTTATTCGTTCTCACCCCCTGCCACACCCTTTTTTACCGCAGAAGGAGAGAGACGAGCGCGAAGAGCGAGGCGCGCGAAAGCGAGAGAAGGAAGAAAGCGCGCAGCGAGCGAGAAAGCGAGAAAGAGGAGCATAACACTATGTTGCAGGCACCTCCACACGCTTGTTCCTTGCAGAGCGGAACAAACGCAATGTTTGTTGGAACAAAAAAATCCGGAGTACATCGTAATGTCACAGTACCAAGTCGTATGTCTCAATCAAACGAGGCCACTGAGTTGAAATGGTCGAAATGACACGCTGAATCCGGTCGACGTGGGAATAATGCAACCGAGAAATATTTTTTAACTTCCAAAGGTTTTTGGTAAAGATAAATATAACAAGCCGCACATTTGGTTGCAAATTGATTAAATATATCAGATTTTGATCCGTCGATATTTGTCGCTAGCGACACAGTTCGGGAGCGGATCAAAGCTTAGTATTTTGAATCAATACAGATCTTTGATCGCTCGATATTTCTTGTGCTCGCGACACGAATAAGAGCGGTAAAGATTGTATTTAAATCATGATTGACTTTGGCTTTGCAACTGTAAATAAGCACGTGGAAAGGTGTTCTATAACCGGGATGATGCATGCATGCATAATAAGGCATAGTAAATCCGTAAGTATACGAAATAAGTTTCTATATAATTGTTTGCAAGTTTAAAGAACAAAAACAAAGTACATAATGTATATTATTTGTAATGTTTGCATCTACAAAGAGTACAGAACAACTATTCTCATTTCAATAAACGATTAAATATTTTATGATCCCTCTAATGAAAATAAGGGCCTAATGAAGTATTTATTTGGCTTAGAAAAATAAAATGTTTACCTATAACGACTACGTCCGAGAAAATCGGGTCGGAAATGGCAACAAACAATTTTTTATTTAAAGCCTTATTTGTGCATGGCTGAGAGAAGTTTTTTGTCTCTAAGGACAAAAACTTAACCTCCGAATTCAATGAGACAACGACTGACGGGGCTTGCGCTGTTTGATGACAGCGATTTGAAAATTGACATTATGGAAGTGTGCAAAAGATTACTTTAAATGCATAACAGGAAAATGTTTATGCAAGTTTGTTATTGACTATAATTAGCAAACAGTGTGTATTGTATTCTGCTAGATTAGGGGGAAATGAAACCTTTCAAGTTTTGAATTGGTAATGATGTATAGTTCTACGAGATCTTCATGTATAAATCAAAGTTGATTTGTTTTAGGAATTTAATGATAAGTTTTTTCTGTAAATGGATAAAGGAGGTGAAGTTGGTAATTAAGTGCTGATCCCCTTTCCGAATTCCTGATCGCTATGGGAGGTCAAATATATGTATTTGATCACGTTTTAAGATCCTTACTACCAGGCCGTGCGATATGCATAGTTAATTTACAGTCATACAGAATTATAGTACGTTGGTCAGGCTATCTTGGCGCCTCTAGTTTGATATTCTCACTGTGATCTGTCCTATCACCGTTAGCTCTTCCTTATACTCGCAGATGTAGCAAATCTGAGTGGTCCATCGGAATATGAATTTCACGCTTATTAGATAGAATAGCATAAATTAGGATACATATTTGTAGTACTAATTTCTTATATTTAAAGTCTTATAGAGAAGAATCTCAAAGAACAATGTGTAGCAGAACAGTTTGAAATTTACGATTAAATTTTGACGCACATTTTGCGGATGAGTGGAGGAATCAGCTTGATAAAATTTTGAAATCTTTAATTGCAATGCAATTCGCTTAAACAGTTGTTTATTCAGTTTTAAAGGTATTTATAATTCTTATTTTTTTTATGGTCATGCGCGTAATTTACAATTTCGATTTTTCTACGAGTGAGTATAGGTGGAATTCTAATAGTTAAACGGGGTCCGGAGGACATCTGTCATTTTAACGTAGAAGTTCTATCTAGGCGCCTCAGGGATTTTGTGCGATTTTGGCAAGGATTTGCTCAAAGATGCAAAGCATGATATTATTGCATTGGTGGTAGTTATTTTTATTAAAACATTTTTTAAACTGAGTTCAACCCGAATCAAAATCGGCGGTCCCCCCACCCACATTTTGAAAAACCATATAATTACCATATGATCAAAAAGTCTATTTTGCTAATTTAGTTTATTTTTATCTTAAGAAAGTATTATTGGTATTTTTTGACAATATCCAATAGATATCTTTCACATCATACATAATTATAGAGAAAAAAGTCATATTCAATGCGTCATTGAATATCTTGAAAGTAGAATATTAATGAGTTAGCTTGACATTAATCATAATTAGAATGATTACACATTTTACTCTCTGACAATTTTCACGACAATTGCAGAGTACAGTTTAGTGCTGTTTAACATAATATAACATTTTCTCACCATTATTGTTTTGGATCATTGAAATTTTGTCTGTCAAGCTAGAACTTAAGAGATGGTGGTTTTGTGTTTTTTTTCGGGGTCTCAGGTGGCTCTAAATTGAATACAAACAGAGATTGGGCAAACACGGAACGCTGGACAAACAGAGTTGGGATAGGTGCTAGGAGGAAGTAGCATCAGATAAACGGAACAATCCGTAGTCAAATGAGTGTGGTATATAGACTAACAATGGTTGAAAACATAGAAAACGCATTTGACTCAACTTATGCCCTAACTTTGTATTGTTTTTTTAGACTATGATTACGTTTGGACTTGATTATGTTGATACTTTGTTACTTCGCCATTATTATAGTTCTTTCTTTGTTACAAATAAATTGCAAATTGTATATTTAATTTTATTTATTTCAATAAAGGTAATTTGTAAAAGAATTACGTGTCCTTCAACTTGTAATAGGTATAATAGGTGATGTGCTAATCAATTACATATAATTTCACAATTATGTCTTTGATATTCGAGAACTCGTAAAGGAATAGAGAATTGACATATCTGCTTATATTGGAGTTTTACTTAACATTGCTCAAATGACAGACTGAAACTAAATATATGATAAGCGGATGACTGTTAATTTGCATCATAACTGTTTCACTTTTATGTGGTAATATCACGATCCTGCTTATTTGGTGTATATTGCAGTTGATTCGATATGAGAAGAGCATGCTTGGTTGCGATGTTTAAAGCGAGGCCACTCTGACAAAAAAGTTTAAAGAGTTGCAGGGTAATATCAAATCTACGAGCTCGCTATAATGATTGTTTTGCGATTAACAGTATCGTAAATCATCTGTTGACTGATATATGTTTCTATACCTTTGTTAGATTGTATTTTCCTACTAGATTTTGCTACGGGTAATCCGTTAACTTTATTTCGATACAGGGTACGGGGGGTGTGATGTCAGACAGAGAATGTTTATCCCTATGGCCCTGATCTACTTCGCTTTGTCGGAGTCCTGTTGCGCTATAGCTCGATTTTAGTATATTGTTTTTTTAGTATGATTAGTTTGAAACTATGTTAACTTCGACTTTTTTTGGTACTCAGGGTAGGTCATTTTATTGGTAAACTTTGTTTAATGACCATAGAATAGAATGCTGCCTTTATAACGTAAGTAGGTTGAAACCCTCAAGTGAATAGTTCTTAGAAAGTTACATTGATTTAGTAATTTCAATCAATATGAGTCCAGTGCAGCACGTGCAAAATCGTAATTTTTTAGGCGACCAATCAATAGAAGGTCTCATATATTTCCCATATAAGTACCACTCGATTATCAATGAAAAATGGAAAGTTAGACTTTTGAAGTTAGTGTAAAAAGTCCAATGCTATG
>CAJDSM010008313.1:60-11897 GCA_903981925.1 Ostrea lurida | reverse complement strand
TTTTCAGTACTTTCAGTACTTTGATTATACCTGTTCTGTTACGGCCATGAGCAACAGCGCGTAACCGTTTCATACCCGGTCACACTAACACAACACGAAAATGCAATCACACAGAATGCCGTCATGCTATCACAATACTAGTACACACTTGTGCGCTGTCACGCTAACATATAACACGTCGCCACGCTACGTACATGTACTACACAACGCACCGTTTCGCTAACACAAAATAATAGAATATGCATGAAAATTAAAGCTGAAGTTAATATATCCAAACTTTTAATATCAATAACCGATATAAAGAATGAATTTAAACACCGTGTATTAAACAAGAATGCACGAAAATAACGGAACTTGAATTTTAAACTGAATACAGTACGTTTGACCATGCATTTCACTACGAATACATGTGCAATATATTCAGTAACGTTACTGACTGATCGATGTACATGTATGACGTGTAATATGGTGACATTCAGTAATGTTACTGACTGATCGGTGTACATGTATGACGTGTAATGGCTATCATTAATTAATGGTACTCACTGAAGTAGCGACACACCCTAAATCATAAAACGATCCATAGGAATCTCGGAACTCTTCTTGACCACATGACTGTAAGAAACATAGGAAAAGCATATTCATAAACTAAATGAATAAGAACTCGTGTACATAGGCATAATCAATCGGTATCAATGAATAGGGCGTATTCTAGCGGTGTACTTGGCCAGTTGTATAAGGTTACTACACTGTTAATTAAACAAGAGGATATGGAAACTTTAAATATTGAACGTTAGTATTTTTACTAACTGATTTTTGTGAAATAAAGCTGCATGATATTGACGAAGATTTAATATGATAATATTTATTAGGTTTGCTACTGACTGTCTACGGAACAAATGTGTAGGTTGTTTAAATCCATAAAAGGCATTTGGATTTGAGCAACCCGACAAATCTCCGTAGACAGACAGTAATAACCCTAATAAGTGTTTTGGTTTGTCGAGGACCATACAGAGACGGCATTCTATGGTGAAAAAATGGAGTCAATACTAAAAAGATGTAACGGCCGCCATGTTGCAATCTATATTTTGCTGCTCGCCGTGGAAAGAAATTTAGACAGCAGTCACGTGACGCGTTTCAACCAATGACAGAGGAACATTTTAGTCCATAGGCAAAACTAGCACGATGATACTTGACAGTACCCTGAAGTCATGATAAATTTAAATGTATCGAACTGTTGATTAGTTTCCCTGGGCTCAGTTTGCATGGAAGCTATAGTTAAGTTACATGTACATGTAACCAGACAAATGAAAGAAATAGTGACAAGACGATTGCCAGTTAAAAGTACTTTTGTAGACATTATACTGTATGCAGCTAAGTCCCGATACATATATGTAAAAGGGTAAATATTTTAGTGATATTAATTACCTGTCCTGATACACAGGTAACGTGGTGTCGACACAGGCCTGGGTCCTTAGCATTGTAACACAGATAACATTCCAAACCTAGGAGACAAACGGTAAAATCCAAGTGTGATGCTTTCATTCAATTACATCAATCGTCTGGTGCCTGTGTATCAGTATATGGTGATTGTACATTAAAAAGATGAACACGAAACTTAAATATGTTCTTTTAGTTTGACGTACAAAGCCTTGGAAATAATTGGTTTAGTAGAAAAATATTAGGGTAACTGAAGTGAAAATATTTTTTTTCTACGAGAGTATCATAAAAAGGAAGCCTATCTAAACAATACATAGTGCAAATCAAACAACATAATTAGAGATTGAATTGAGGGTGTGTAGAGATCCATTTTGTATTCTATTAACCCAGAACATGGCTGCATTGATCTAATGTAAAAGCAAAGATAACGAACAGTGGTCAATCTCGTAAGGCCTAAATGGAAAACAAAATCAAGAGTTGGGCAATCACGGACCCCTGACAACACCAAAGGGGGGATCAGGGGCCTGGCTAGGAGAAGTAAATATATTAAAAAAGGGTAAAAAAAAAAAAAATATATATATATATAATGGCTACCCAACATGGTACATGTGCGTCAACAAACCAAATCATTTGAAGTTCTGAATTTTTGGGTCGTGAGGGGTATTTAATGAATTTTCATAGGTATGTATGGACACAAGTATAGTAGGGAAATATGAATGGCATTTTTACACTTATATATTCTTTATTATTTTTAAGAAATCAAATTTATGAGACGAAAAATACCACAATATAAAGCTTCAATCGTGCGCATTTTTTTTTCTGCGTCGTAAATCGAAAACTTTTATAAGAGGCGATCTCAGCTTTCTAATCTGTCCCCATGTTTTCCCTCAGAGATACAGTTCTGCAGCTATGTGATAAGGTCCTCAATTGAAAACTCCATTATGATATAACATTAAGGGGTAGAAATCCGTTAAGGTGGAATGCTACACCAGAGTGGAAAATAGAGGATATATTAAACAATAGTTTGAACATAAAACGTTTTAAATTCACTCAATTTCATCAAAACATGCAGTTTCAGTAGGAAAAAAATGTTTAAAACTCCTGCTGGAATCGAACTCGCGATCTGCAGTAACTGTACAGAAGGCAACGTGCTAACTTACGGAGCTAGTCGACAAGGCGTTTAATTTTGAAATGAATTGATATATAACCCTGGTAATGATATTTTCATTCATATTTCGAAAGAAAGTCAGCCATTATGCCCCTTAAGGGAAGCTCAAATAGATCAAATTTGCAAAATGATCTAGAGGCTACATAGCAAGTGCCAGCAATAAACATGTATGTGACGCAGGAGACTCCGAACAGAGGGATGTACAGACACATAATGTCCCTTTGATAATATGTCGCTTTACCATTACGTCACGTATAAATTGAAAAGAAAAACAAAATGAGTTATCTTTCATTACCCGTACGTTTGGACAAAAGAACAACACTGCCAATTTACCTTTTTTATTTACTAGCTAGGGAGGGGATGGTGGAGCAAAATTGGGAAACATTAAATTTAATGTAAGGTTTTCCCACCATCATGTGACCTCATAAGTTTAATTATGCCCTCGTCACAAAGTGGTCGAGGCATTTAGTTTTACCCTTGTCCGTCCTTCCACAACGAGCACTTTTCCGGGCTTTATGCAGGTGTATATTAATGAGTTACAGATCAAGTCTGAGTTTCGTATGGAGTTGTGCCCCTTTAACTTTGAAAAATTACTGTTATATAACCAGTTTTCCGGACATTTTTTCCTAAACGCTTTGAGATATTGAATTAAATGTTTTGTATGCAGGTGTACATTAATGGGATACAGATCGAATTCGAGTTTCGTTTCGATTCGTAGAATTTTTATAGAGTTGAGGCCCTTTAACTTTGAAAAATCACTGGTATGACCAGTTTAAAAAAAATTCCGGACTTTCTCTCTAAAAAGCTTAAAAATATTGAACTGATTTGTTGTAGGCAGGTGTATATTAATGGGTCACAAGTCAAGTTCGAGTTTCGTTAATTTTTGATGGAATTGTGACCCTTTAACTTTGAAAAATTACTGACATGACCAGTTTTCAGTACTTTATTTCTAAATACTTTGAGATATTGAACTGATTTGAAAAATGCCTTTTTGTATGCAGATTGCTTATAATATCAGTATTTTTAAAGCTTGATGCGTCACTAAATGCGTTTCAAGATTTTTATACACAAATTTAGTTCACCCTTGGATTTGAAAAATTACTGCTTACAATTTTAATCTTACGAATTTCCTTTATTGGATTTAACTCACAGTAAGCCGGGGCATTCATGTTGTACCGACACATCTAGTTTATTATTATTTACATGAGATTGTACATTTACCCCCCCCCCGCCCCCCCCTCCCCAAGAAGAAAAGAAAAAATAAAACACACCGAATTTGGGAATGTTTAATCTAACGTAAGGCTTTCCCACCCTCATGTGACGTCATGGCTTTAATCAAGTGAATACATTTTTTAATGAAACAGCAAAATGTGCAAATATATATGCAATCATTTACTTGCATCATGAAAAAAGTCCTACAAAAAGTATTTCATCGTGAATGTTTGGTTTGAATATATATTCTTCCAAAGGTATTGAGCACACATTCTTCTTCTTGGTACATGTACATATGTACTCATAGTAAAACAGTCGCTGTAGATACATTGCATAAATCCAGCGCATGTTGCTTGCTTAAACAAAAACAAAGTATACTACATGTAACATAATTAATTAAAACGGCCAGTCTCTTTGATAGTAAACAAAATATTTAGTCTCAGTATAGCGAAGCGAATGTTGTCCCAAAAAAAGAACACATGTGTTAACAATATGCAAGTTTTGTCATTAAATGAATATGTCTGTCTTCTTTATACCTACATTTATGACATAAAAAGATTGATATCCGTCTTCCATTTTTCCACAAGTACGAAAAGGACTATTAACGATGTTACAACAGAATAAATCTCTGTTTTATATACATATGTGCTTAAGCCTTGTATGAAGTATACTAGTAATTAAACGGTGATTGCCACTTTCGAAATTTCATTCACTTCGTTTGGTTCCAACAGGCAGGGAATTCAACTCATTTATATTACAGTTGACACAAATGGATCTTATAGATTTGAAATTTACAATTTTAAGCACGTACATTGTGATTTAGTGCGTTTCTTTTGCAGTGTTTTGTAGTTTTACCAGGGAAAATGTTCTTCGAATAGTTTGGAGTCAAATTCGCCTGGTCCACGTAATATATTGATCTGTATCATGTTGTTTTTTGCCTAAATGAAACGGTTCCAAACCTGTTTCCATTTAAAGAGATTATCCCGACGTTAATAATGTTTATCTTTCAACTATTGTGGGGTTTTTTCTCTCTCTAATTTTTCAAATTCGCTTTCATTTATATAACCTCCCCAAAGCGTCTGAGGCGTAAGCGGGTTATGAAGTTTTTCCCCTTCAATAATAGCTGCCTTCATGAAAGACAATTTATTTTTTATATTTATATTTGCATATTTTTCTAAACATACAAACTAGATTAATTTAGTGCTAATTTTTCATAATGTTGACCATTCGTTCCTTTAAACGGAACAGCCAAAACAACCTTTGACCTTGATGATGATCCATATTTGGTAATGGTTACGTAGACAGGTGGTACTGCAAAACCGGATTGAACTAGTTTGCAACAAACATGAATTTATTGAATGATGAACGCATTGTCAATTTCAAAAGAAATATAAGAAAAGATTTAGTGAACGTAAATATATGGTAGTGTTGAACTTACTGCTTTTCATTTCCATTTTGAAACAATGTTCCTTATGAAAAAAAGTATGTTTTCTTGGAAATAGCTTACAATATTTTCAAAACCCCTTTGCAGCCGATGTTATGCTTTGCATCAAAATATTTTGTTTATCTGTAGAACAGAGTATCCAGTGGGTAAAGTGCAGCTTGTCATAGCCAAAAAGTGAGTTAAATCCTCCACATGTAAATCTTATAGTTACTTCGCCATACCAAGTTACGTGTAGATCAAAGGGACAATATTCTACACGCAAATATATAGATAATATTACATACCAAAATCCATATCATATGCCATATCAGCCCGAGTGGATCCATATCCGCCCAAGGGCCGAAGGCCCGAGGGCGGATATGGGGCCCGAGCGCTGATATGGCATATGATGTGGATTAAGGTATGTAATATTCTATTTATCATATACTGTCAAGCTTAAAATAAACCATGGTAAAGCAAGGCATTTTCTATGTTGTTCAACTCTACAGGCCTGTCTTCCGTGACGTAATTTTCCATTATGACGTCTAAGATATATGCATTTTTGCACGGCGTGAAGATATCGGATATGCATCTTTTGCACGGCGTGCAGATATGGGTGATTGTGACGTCATCCATATCAGGCCATGCATATTCTGCATATCCACTACCAAGTATATGATAAAGAGTTATATCTCAAGAATAAAAGTTTTAACGCTTTGTGAAAAGCACGAAGACTTAAAGGAAGTGTTCATGAAAAAACTATTTTTGCACAGCAAACTTAGAATGCCTTTTGAAAATAAATAGTGAGGCTAAAAACTTGTTTTGTATGTTTCCAAATATTAAGAAGATTTCATCAATTAACCTGCTACATTGAAAGTTATGGGAGTATCCATATAATTCCCAGCATGCATCTGTGTTCTGACGTAAATTGGCCACATTCGTGCTGGAGACTCGGGATCACTGTACACAGATAGTGCACGATAAAGATCGCGTGAATTAACACATATTCAAGATTCAATCAATTAAATATACATGTATTAAATATTTTGGAAATAAAACAAGATTGCTGTAAGATATAAAGTACTGCTTTATTATCATTACAATTTATACATTGATTATTAATTTTCAATTGACCATATAGACTGATGTTTGTGATGCATATAACATTAACATTTGTCTATTGAAAGATTATTTATTCCGAGTCTGATAATTTGTCATCTTCATCATAAAATGTTTTCCTTAATTCCATCACAACAGAGTAACTCACTACTCTGAATTTCCCCAAGGCTGACCACATCTGACCCATATTAATGAATTGTCTGTGTAAGCCATAAATCTTGATTGTCTGCAACAGACAATGTGTCCTATTACATAGGTGAAATGGGAAATGTTTTGTAAACATTGCACACAATGCGCATAATGTTTAGAATTTGATAAATACAGCAGATAATTTTTCCACTTTTGTTTGTGTTTTCCTTACTTGTCATGTAAGTGCTCTGGGCTCTTCCGATCTTCTGTGGCTTTTTACCCGAGATAGATAAGTAAGCTGTCTCAAGGATAACAGGACTTAAGACACACACACTGTCAAAGTCAGGATGTAGGAAAATACACTTTGTGTGCTATCTAATCCAAAACATAATGGTCAACACTCATGACAACAGAGACACTTCTTGAATGTAGTAACTGAACAAATTTTTCACAAGCTCAATAATCCATAGAAATTCAATTCTCATTAAAGTCAGTTTCTGGTGAGGAAACATATTGGGAAAAATTTCTTCCTCGTATAAACTGTGGTTCAAAATTTATATATCAATACTTCAGTTCTGTTCATTATTTAGTTCACTTTCTGATGTTGACATTTTCACTGTGTTACTAAGAGAATGTGCCAAAGCAATGTGGCCAATGACGTCAGCATCAGTGCTGACCTCTGGTAGATTCTAAGAGATAACCTAGCAAGGAGGTAAATATTTTATCAATATGGCAGCTTCCAGTGGATTGTAAAAATTAGTTAATCTTTATGAATATCTCCTTACTGAGGAAAGCTACAGATCTGTATGGTTTTCAAAATTCATTATATACATCAAAATGACAATTTTAAACCCTTTGTCATATAAGAAATGAATCTTTATATTTTTCGGGTGATGCAGGTATCACCGAATTTAGACGGTAAACTCATCAATGCGCGAGTCATTGATGAAGAGTTTTACCGTCTAAAATCTCGGTGATAACCTGCATATCACCGAAAAAATATAAGATTTATTTCTTATCATTTAATTTTATATTACAACAACAAAATAATGTTTATTAGACTTTACTTGTTTTAGGTACGTGATCGAAAAATCACCTCAATTTATAAAGTGTATTAACCATGAGAATCGGCGCTAGGTGATCACGTGAATTATAAAAGTAAATGATATTTTCATGAACACTTCCTTTAAGGCGTGCAGCTCATACCTACACGAATTTCAAAAAATGAAATAATAGCAGAATTACAATACCAAATCATATCATATGCCATATCAGCCCGAGTGGACCCATATCCCCCAAGGCCGAAGGCCGCGAGGGCTGATATGGCATATGATGTGGATTTTGGTATGTAATATTCTATTTATCATATACTGTCAAGCTTAAAATAAGCCGTGGAAGCAAGCATTTATTATGTTGCAACTCTACAGCCTGTCTTCCGTGACGTATTTTCCATTATGACGTCTAAGATATGCATTTTTGCACGGCGTGAGATATCGATATGTATTTTTTGCACGGCTTGCAGATTATGGGTGATTGTGACGTCATCCATATCAGCCTATGCTGATTTCTGCATATCCACTACCAAGTATATCGATAAATGTAAATAGTTTTAGTTTGAACTTCGAGAATCTCGAACACTGATATCTCGAATGACCATGTTAATGTCGTACTGATTGGAGGTCCCAACCACTTATTTTCTAGTATTTTATCCTTCCTCGATATCTCGAATCCACGGATACTCGAACTTTATTCATGTCCCATGTAGTTCGAGATAAAAGGTTCTACTGTATTCACATTCCACTTTGTAATCTCTTTAATTCCTTACCGTTAAAATGTACGCACTATATTTATATCAAGATCCATACCGCGTAATTCACAACTGCGGCGCATTCACGAGGAAATGACTTTCTGTTAGATTTGTAAGAATATGAAAACAAATCAATGGAAGTGCAAACACTGAAAAGAAATTCATTCAAAATATTTTTTTTCTCCATATCATCCATACCTCCATAAGAAAGATAGAAATAATTTGAATTAATAAAGTTCCTTTCTGGGCTTCCGTAGAGACGCATTAGTAACTGGATTTGTAGATTAGTACTTACGCTAGAACTGGAACAGAGACTGATTAAGGAACAAGGACTGAGTGCTGAAAACGGGATGTCGGATTTAATGATATCCCGACGAACTAAAGTATAAGGACACCACATAGTCTATTCCATGCTGCTTCGTACTTGGATGTGTTTATTGATGCATTGGCATTACGGCAAACTTACTACTCACTTTATGACAAACGCCAGGGAACGATTTTCAACTTCTCCATCGTCAACTTCCGGCATATTGTATGTAGTATATATTCCATTACGGGCCTGCATCGTGGTGTGTTGCGTCTCACTTATTTCTCGATCGCAGAGCTTGTGTCCTGCGTCCGTGTTTTTTTTGAAATCGCGAGACAGGCGTACTTACAGACAAGTGTTTGTCGCAGGGTTTCACCATTGTCAACAGTTTAAAGGCAAGCATTCGTAAATTCTTATGTCGTTTATACACATTAGTTTACCAATATGACTCTGGCCATTGAGTCAAATGCTGTCTGATGTGTTTCATAACCATTGTTGGCCGTTAATTCACACAATGTTTGCTATATCGGATTGTTCCTCATTACCACTGATAAGACCTATGGGCAGACACCGCGGGTGTACCCGTCAACAGGCGGATAGCCTTTACTCCTCCTAGCACCTTGATCCCATCCTTCTGGTATGGTCCATCAGGGTCCGTTTTGCCCACTCTGGTGTGTATTCTATTCAGTGACTTACGAGATTGATGCACTGCTTCGTTACTTTGCCTTCTACCGTTCAGAAAACTTTCGTTGATAAAGCATAAAACATTTACGGTGCTTTTCGTTAGATATTCTGTAATCAAAGGCATTTCATGGGGTATTGGTGAAGACGGCTATTAGTTCATCATGTAACTTTTAAAACATTAAATACTCATATATTCATAAAGAATCTATCAATGTATCTTTAACCATCGGGATTAGCTTACTTATTATACAAAACTTTTTTAACAACGAATCTGAGATGATTAATTTGAAATTTTTCAGATGTAATCCTCTTACATATTGTAGTTCGGACAGACAAGTGAAAACGCCCGCAACGGTTGCTCAATCCCAGGATCCAGAGGTTGACGAACCTACTTCAACCCCGACAGCATCATATACAAGGGAGCCAAAAACGCTTTCACCCTTAGTGTTTTCCTCAACCGAATCAATGCACGAGACCAACACTTTGTGGTTGGACTTTGACGGTTATATTCCTAAAGAGTGATTATTTTATAATTGTATTTGTTCCTGTCTTCAATCACTGGGGCTCCTGGTCCTTATTTTGACAAAAAAAGAATCCGTTTTACAGATCAGCAATGTTCGAACTTGAATGCCCGACAGAACGTGAAAAAACTAAATACTTCCAAGCTAAAGACTTTGGAAGTGTATCTGTACAAAGGGAAATAGACTAGAATATTCGCTATTTTAAAGTGTCAGTTGACCCCTAATTTCCATAAAAGCGTAATGTGTGCTTGTGTAAGTGTTATATAAATATCCTTCAGTATCCCTGCTGCGAGTCTTTTTTCTCTCGTTCAAAAGACGAATTTTTAATAGTTTATTTATCAGCTAAGATCTGAAAGTGTTGTTATTAAGGGGAAGTGCAAGGTGCTAGGGTTGAGCAATGTTCAGTGATTTTTGCACCAAAGAAACTCATTTTGGAATTTCAAGACGTGTATTGATAGTCGTAGATGAAACTTCGAAAATCAATCTAAAATGATGAGAAATAAAGTTATTAAGTTTTTGTTAGATGGAGGTGATTCATAGGCAGCACCCCTCCCCGAAGAAATTTCTTATATTATTCGCTAAGTGTTTTAAATGATAGTTTCCCGGTTTGTTTTCGTTGGTATCCTCCAACCAACGAAAAAATCGATGAATTCCAATTCCCCATAAAGTTAATGATAAACAAATCAAGAAATACACCACCACCCACGCTTTTCGTCTCCAGGTAAACATTGCAACAGTCGAAGATAGGGGATAGAAAAACCGTAATGTCCAGTTTGATCTTGACTCAGTCAGAAGCGGGTCACAGAGAGTGAACCAGATCAGTACAGACCAATAGTAAATCACGTCATCCTACTGCATGGAAACAAGGTCAGTCAACAGTTTTTGTCTCCATTTAAAAAAGATACCCATGCAAACCACGACTTGAAACATAATTGTACTATATTCACAAAAAACATCAGTAAGCAAGTGCTCCTCTTCATTCCACAATTTGATCGTTTTGATTTTGGTACGTTTGTTCGTATTTTCTTGTAAGGAAGTAAAGAATCAGAAGCCTCCGGTGTCAAAAACCAGGGATCGAGCTAAGATGTTTGATTATATCATAGTTGACGATTAAAGACAAAGATAGCATTAGTGTAATAATACAAAAGACTTTAAGGGGGTCGCTCCTGAGGTTTTAGAAGTAATGTCAATTTTTTAGGAAGTGTATTTTTGATTTCTACATTGGAAGGAGAATTGGACAATTAAAAAAAGAAAAACTGGGTTTGAATGCTTTTGTTTATTGAGCTAACAGTGTTTTAAACATGACTTTTTTGCACTTTTTAAAATTTAATGAAGATTTATTCATTTAAACTTGATTTGTCCTGCTCCTGTAAAAGACAAATCATAAACATATATCATTCAATTCATTACAATTAGAATTAGACTAACAATAAATCATGTCTTCTACAGTACAGGATATAATAAATAAATAAAAAGTTTAATACAATCATGGGAATAAATAATGACCTTTTTTGCAGCTTGAGTTCGGATAACACTCAATAATCTGAATTTCAAAGTTTAATAAATGACATATTGGGACTATTGTCAATTTTTTAAATTTCTACGTAATTTTCAAAGTCCTTGTCTTAAATATGAAATGGGAAAGTAAACAAAAGTGGGGGAACGATTTTTTAAAAATTATTGGCCAAAATAATTGTAATTTTTTACACTATGAGTTTTTCATGTAATATTAATTCGACTTTGTTTAAAGATCGGTGTTCTACTTTGGGTAAAAATATCAATTCAACAAATTAATAAATTACATTGGGTTTTACCTAGTTCCAAGTCTTTCATGGTATTTGTATCAATTAAATTTAAAACTGAAAAATACTTTAAAGGGATTAAAAGATAGATAATGTTTAATTGGATGATAATAGAAACAAAGTAAAATCATAGGGCAGATTTTTGAATTTTCGACCATTAATCCATCCCTCCGCGCCACAAAACATAGGTTCCCTACCAACCCTTTCAAAATTTTAATTGACACC
>CAJDSM010008300.1:0-10954 GCA_903981925.1 Ostrea lurida | reverse complement strand
GTGTGTATAAAATTCACAATCTTACAGGTTTGTTTACTTACACGTGCCAAAACAAATATTGCAAAGATATAGAAAAGAGTATAATTGTAAGACTGTCCATTAGAAGAATGGTAAGCGCAGGGAGCCAAGATATCATTATATGTAGTTGAATAAAGTTCAAAAACTGACACGCCGTCTATTCCCAAGTAATATGAAGCATATGTAATATGTTCTATTAGTTGTACACAAGGTTTCATAATCAAATGCAGTTAAGCACGGTACATTCTGGGAGCTGCCTTCTCCCCTCCCACTCCCCGGGGGAACCGGGAAAAATAAAAATCCACCCGTATGAACCGAGTCCTCGTTACTCAAATTTTCCAAACCACACTAAATTGAGGTCGGACCATACTTACTAGGCAATATCCACTGAAAAAGATAAAATGATTATTTAAGTTGTTAAAATATTATCATGAGGTATGCAAATGATGCAAGATAAATATGAAAAAAAATGTTGAATTTCAATCAATTGCCGATACTAAACATTAGACAAATGGAATGTTATGGCAAGGTATACACAGGATCCACGTCACGTGATGATGGCGATGTTATTTGCTAGGCTGACTGTGTAGTGCATGCCTGTAAATCTGATTTTCATGTCGCTGGTTTTAAAGAAAACAATATTAATCTATTTTTATTTGTACAGCTTTCAAGGATAAAAGAAGTGTTTAATTTTTCACCAATTCATCTATTTGATTTTAAATATGTGGAACTCATAAGTAGATCTTTCTATGATTCTGGAGACATTACCATCCGAGAAGGCATATGTGTAAAAAATATTCGCACAAAAATAGTAAAATAACATTTAACTAATAATAGGTGTAGAATGAACTGGTATTTTAATTAAGCTAACAGCATAGAGCTTCAGATTTCGGATCTTTGTTGTGCATCGGTATCGGCTAAGGCAGAGGCTGTAGGACTGATTTTATAACAGTGGGGGGAGGGGGGGCGGGGGCAAAAATAAGAGAAAAAAGTATCAACAGAAGAGGGGAAATGTACCCGGAAAAACACACAAGAAAGTGGGTAGGGGGGGGCAAAACTGTCTAAAATTTTGTTCAAAATATAAAAAAAAAATAAAAAAAAAATAAAATTGACAAGCAAAATCAAAAAAAAGAGAAAAAAAAACAGGAGAAACGAAAGAAAGGTGCATTTGAACACGTGAAACTGTTGAGTGGGGCGGCGCCGGGCACTTCCTAAAGTAATTGATGTGTTTTATATGCCAGAAAAAAGTTACTGTGAGAAAAAAGGTGGGGGGGGGGTGGCATAGAAAACGGTACCCCCCCCGCCCCTGCTGCCCTCCTCGTTCTATCCATCGCTCTGTGTAAACGAATTACTCTAAGACTTAAACAATACGAAAAATAAGACTTCTCATTTCCCAAACAGGACACACTTGTCTAACAGCATCACAATAGATCGGTCAATCGCTGCAACGATAAATAATCGTCTTTAAAATTATTTATCAAGAGATTTTTTTTTATCTGCTTTACCAAAATTACTGTGCAAGAACAATCACATTTAAAGGAGTGATGAATTTCAGATTTAAGATAAACCTATTGTGTTTAAGATTACACCTTGTCGGTCTTACTCTTTATCATATCAAGTACCCTATTATTTACATTCTACCACGTTTATGTGAAAGATCAAAGAGGATGTCGCGTGTGCTTATTTCTACGCTAATTACTACGGCTAGCTTCACAATAGGATTGTGAGAAGGTGATACACAATCTACTCCTTTTGAACACAATATGAAGAAAACGGCGTGGAATTTTAAATTCGAAACCATGTCATTCATGTAATTTTTCACAATTTAGAATCGCTGTTTCATAACTGTTAGGCATGTTAAATTTATTTTACCATAACTAAGCGTGCTGCACGATTTGAGCCTATTACGTTTCTTAATAGAGGAAAATCAAATCGCAAGAAAGGATAGATTTGTACGCTGAAATAGGACCAAAGGTCAGCCTCTACCGGATTATTATGCAGGAATCTACACTACGCCGCATGAAATGATAGTGTCGCAGTTGTAGGAAGTGAGACGTAGAAAGAGCATTATGGTGAGCCACGGGCTAACCTAGTACTGCTTACGCACTGGATGAGTGAATACACGGTAACCTAAGTAACTGCTTACAAACACTGATCGGTGAAGCCAACAGGTAACCTAGTCTGCTTACAATCACGTGATGGGTGACGCGACAGATAACTAGTACGGCTTACACCATTGATGGGGTGACCACAGGTAACGCTACTAGTACTGCTTACAACAACTGATGGTGACCACAGGGTAACCGTCAATGGTAAGTAGCCTGCTTACACACTGATGGGTGACCACAGGTAACGCTAGGTACTGCTTTACAAACTGTTGTGGATCAGACGTAACTTTGTAGCCAAGCGCGATCAAGTGTGGTACAGCAGTACTATGGTTTGACGCTTGTGGTCACGCTAAATTGCAGTGTGTAAGCATACTGAGGTTTATCTGGGTGCACTCATCAATGCTGTAAGCAGTAAACTAGGTTCAGCTGTGGTCAACCCATCAGTGGTGGTCAAGCAGTACTGGGTTACCTATGGTGCACTCTGCATCAGTTGTGTAAGCGTACTAAAGGTTACCTGTGGCATCCGATCATGTGTACCCAGTGCTGAGGTTCCTGGGTCACCCATCAACTGGTGTGTGACAATGTTACCTGTGGGCACCCATCTGTATGTAGCGCATACAAGGGTTACTTGTTGGTCACGCATCAGTGTGTGAACAGTACTACATGTAAGGTTCACCTGTGGTCACAGCCATACGTTTTGTAAGGCAGGTAAGGTTACCTCTGGGTCAACCCAATCCAGGTTGGTAGAAGACGAAGGTTACCTGTGGTCACCTACTTCACTTCGTCAAATGGAACTACATTTTGGGGGCGTATAAAATGTGGTGACCCGTGGTCCTATTTTCAGCGTACAAATTCATCCTTCTGGCAAAAATCAATCTTTGAATATCTTGTTAGCCGTGGTAGAAAGAAATAGAAGAAGTATCGCAATCACCTCGGGTTTTATATTTACAAACAACATTTCTCCACCTCGGAGGTTATTCTGCAACAACAAGTGAAAACGCGTGCTTTATTTCTTAAATAGCATATCGGTTCATAAGGAAATTACCTAAAACTTGCAAATAAAGAACTGCATTACAAACAAAAAAACATTGAAAATTATGAACATCGAGTGTACTTTGATTAAGACCAGGTATGCATGAATAAAACAAGGTATGATACGTCTTGTAAAAACTGCATGTGACAACTTTAAAAAAGAAAACAAATACATTTAAAAAAAAAAGTTATTCATATAATGATTAAAGTATAATCAGTGTAAGGCGTTGTGTTCAGACGTATTCATTTTCTGTGTAATAATTTATATTCGTTTTATTTACTTATTTATTTTAGAGAGTTGCAAGATAATGCGATAACGGTAATTGAAAAGGGAAGTTTCGAGGGACTGACGAACTTGGTAATTCTGTAAGTATACATGTGTATGGAATTAAACTGATATAATATATTTGAACATGATACATATATTTTGATAATGAACATGATAACAATATAAATGTTCGACATACATATGTTATGTAGGACAGTTATCGAAGTAACTTTTACACTATATACATGTACACTTGACCTAAAAATATACATATTTGCATTCATAAAATAGAAAATCTGTACTTGCTAGGTTTCATTAGTGAAAGTTTGCTTTCTGAATCATTTTTTTCCCGAAATGTACATATGTCACCTGCATGTGGCGTTTCTGTTTCTCAACTGACTCGACACACAAGAGTTAGCATGGTCTGAGTGTGTTCGGTTTTTATACTCCCGCACAAAGATGGGTGTATTATGCTATACATATCACAAGGGAGAATGCTGTCCAATCTTTTTAAAGGAGTTTGGGCCCTTGGACTTAGGTTTTCTATGCAAAATACTTTGTCTTCACAACTCCTTCTAAACCCTTTGAGGGATTTGATGGAACTTGGTACAAAGAAAGAGTAAAATGTGGAGATGTGGTTACTATAAGAGGAACTGTGTAAAGTTTTTTGAATGAGTTGTTACTCCGATGGAAGTCCCTGGGTCAATAAAATATGCGGCGTATCATGTACCGGTTTGGCGATGCCGTATTTTTAAATAAAGGCAAGCTACCGGGTACTTTTAACAGTTACGATGAACTTATAACGATCTGGTTTGCCATTACAATCTTCCATTGGGTAACATGCTGTTTAAATTGTTTAATATACTAATAATATTAATTTTATACCGCTTTTATAGAATGATGCTTTTGACTATTTTGATACTATTCTTACCTTTTTGATCAAGATTTAACTAATAACTCACGTTTTCGGAAAGGCCTATAGGCTCACAGCAAGTGAATGCTTACTTCTCTAAGACACATAATTCCACAGCTTGTATGTTCAGCGTTTTCCTCAATACTTAAGCTAGTCTTATATACCCCTGAGTGCATTTCGACGTTGAAAAGACGTTGAAAGATGTATTATTTTGTTAATTGAGTCGACGTTGAAATCTGATATTGATTGAACGTCAATAATGACAATATTGATGCGACTCTGAAATTAGGTCGAAAAAAAAGTATTGAATATGTTAATTGAACCTTAATACAGCAAAGTTAATTGTGGATGCTACAAATTGGTCGATATAAGGTTGTAATCCTCGATTTTAAATACAATTGCTAATCCTAGGTTCTTTAATTCAAATGTTTTGAATATCTTTACCCCTTCACATTAATGAGTTTATCTCATAAAAAAGATTTAATAATAACAGCAAAATGAATTATGAAACAGTATAATTTGCATAGATAAATATAAAAACTGATACGTAGTATGTATATGCAAGGTAAAATTAGTTCATTACCTTTTTCTCATGAGTTCAATATAATGCCAGTGTCAATTAAAAAAAAAATCTCAGTACAGAGTAAACTGATAGATGCTCCCCGAACTGCATCTAACCAATAAACTATTTCATATTCATTTACTCTAATGAATAATTTTCTCTAGTCAAGATATTCTACTAAAATATTTTTTCCCAACGATTGTCAACAGTTACAACATTTTTTTTCAAAAACAAAGCTTTCGATCATTTACTCTAATGAGTAATTTTCTCTAGTCAAGATATTGTATCAAAATATTTTTCCAAGGGTTGTTAAAGGTTACAACAATTTTGTTTGAAACACAAAGCCTTCGATCACCTCATACAGCTCTTTCAGGGGTATATTTCAAGTATTTCCTAATAATTAAATGTATGCTGCATTCAGTTGCCGTACGACTGCACGGAAGAACACATTCTAATATTTAAAAAAGTCATAATCACATTTAAAAAGTTTACGTTGAGAATTTCTAGTAGATCATGATTGTATTATTTTTGGATATTTTTCATGATATTTCGTTAGCGATTTTATTTTGAATAAAACGTTATATCTTAATCTACCTTTTATTACACTATATATAATTCGTTTACCAAAAGCAGCGTTTCCCTTGTTTCCTCCCAACTTCATTTGTTACCATCATGGCATATGATACACATCATGGCATTTTATAAACGCCTGGATAGAAAACAAATCAAATATAAGAATTAAGAATACATGTTACAACCACCACCATCACTCCCGCCACCTAAAAATTGCTTTAGTTTATATAATCTGCCTCAATTGATATTAAATAATTTCATTCTTCGAAAAATATTTCAAAATATTTCATAAGATAATCCCCAATGATAAATAGGATGAACAAACATTATTAATTTAAAAGTGCTAGGAAAAGTGTTTCCAATTTTCTATTCTTTCCATCACTATTGGCAATTAATGCAGTTATTATGGTGGTTGGTTTAATTATGCTAGTCGTATTACATATACTATTATTACACAGAGTCGTAGGACTGTTTTGAAGGAGAGAGTGCAAACTTTCAAATAATGTTGACAAAAACAATTAACGACGGGGAAGCAAACTTCAAAAATGTAACAAGCAAACAAGAGGCCCATAGGCCTCAACGGTCACCTGAGTATCAATAAACCCACACAGGGAGTCTCATATTTGTATATTTTTAAGTTTCAATAGGGTTGTGTCGATACATATGTTATCATCTTCGAATATGCATATGATTCCTATTCAAATACACAAGACGATTATAATTCAAATCTCACAAAAGGGCGTGTACCATTCAAATTTTAAAAAGAAAAAATGCTACTTTAATGCCAGGAGCTACATTTTGATCCAATTCAATAGAGATCATCTTCGCCCATGCTAGTTTATATATGTGTATGACACCTACAATGTTGGAAATACGACACTGAAAGCCCAGAACCATATCGCTACTTTTGATGCTCAAGTGCACTTGACCTTTTAACCTTTCACCCAAATTGATAAAAGAAACGTCTTGCATCCCATGGGTAATCGATATGCATAAGTCATGTGACTTAACGTAGAAAGGATACATGCTCGAGAACCCGGAAACCATATCTGCTACTTTGTTGGCCAGTTTACTTCACCTTTGACCCTTTGAGAACCCAATTCGAATAAAACATATTCATTCCCATTGAGATCATGTGCATGGATATGGTAACTTAGGTGGAAAGGCTAACACTTTAATACTGGAAAACATTTGTTTACAGAGGAAGCACAACCATCCAGTCCAGTACTCCCCCCTTCCCAAACTTGTTGCAGGGGGGGGGTGTAATTAAGATAAAAGGCTCATGTTCATTCCAAATATTCATTTAGTTTCAAATTCTACTGAATAGCATTATTGGAGATGTTTTTCAAATGTTTACATACAAACACTATGTACCAAGTTTGGACCCGCCCTGGGTCAGAACCCCTATCCCAGGATCACCAAATTTACATTTTTTGTAGAGGCCCTCTGCTCTACCTCACTATCTGCATTTAGTTTCTCTCACACATGTACAGTTGTAAGGAAGAAGGTTTTTGAAAAAATGGTCACTTTGGGCACAGTTTTTGCCCCCCCCCCCCCCGACCAGGGGTGCAATAGCCCTGAAATTTACAATTTATGTGCCCTTGATTCATATCATTTGAAAAAGAAATGGAATGGTAGTGATCAAGAAGTATAGAAATGTTCATATTGTTAACACATTTCATTAATGACCATTTTGGCCAAACCCTAATACCAAAACACCAACCCCTAGGATAACGAAATTTACATTTATAATCAGAAAACTCTCTGTTCATTCCTAATATCTATTTAGTTTTACTTTACTTCAATAGCATTAAAGAATATGTTTTACAATGCTTTACTTATATACATTATGTATCAAATAACCGTCCTGCCCTAGCCCTACGGGGACAGGAACCCCCCGCGGGGATCAAACCAAATTATAACAATTTGTAAGCGCCTCCTGCTCTACATCACTATAGCATTTTTGAGTTTTTCTCCGACCATGAGCAGTTGTAAAGAAGAATTTTGAAAAATTGATCACTTATTGGGCAGTGTTTTGCCCCCCCCCCCCAATAGTCCACCCGAGTTTACTCAGGTAACCTACAAAAAGGCAATAATGCAAAGGATTGCTCTGGGTTAAATGGGGGGGGGGTAATTCTTAATTATAGTGACATTAAAAACAAAAGACAAAAAAGGGACGATAGACCACTGTTAACTATTTTATTTTTTTTTGGAGGGGGGGGGGGCAAAGTTTTAATTATGTGTGAAAAGGCATTAACTTTTGCCCCCCCCCCCGTGCTTTAAGGAAGGGGTTGTGAAGCGCGTTTAAGTGTGACAGTGTGGTTACGTGAAGGGGACGAGTGTTTGCTGTGTGAAAGCGCGTTACGTGACAGCATGTTAGCGTGAAAGTGACGGATTGCGTGTAACCCAACACCCGATAGGCATGTAAGCGTGAACAGCACGTATCTGACAGTGTGTAAGCGTGAAAGCGAATTGCTTGTTCGTGAAAAGCGGCAATTAGTGTGACATCATGAAGCGCAGTTGGTGATTGCCGCAACTCGCCGATGGCATGTAACACGACAGCTTTTTTTGTGTTAGGCGAAAGCCAGCGATTGCGTTGTAGCGTGACAGCACGATGGCAGTTGTGTGTGTTAGGCATGATTCCAAGTGTAGATGGTGTCGTTGTGTAATTGCACGTGTTTAAGAAACGCGCTGTTGTGCTTTTGGCACATGGCCCTTACCGGACAACCTATTAATACTGGTAAAGAATGTGATTACTTCCTGTGCTTATATGTGCCGTTCTTCAATAGGAACATTTATGTTGCATAAAATTTTAGTCCTCTCAGTTGGATTGGGGTCAGACATTAAAGTTAATCAGGACAACGAAAAATGTTACCCAAAACCCCCAATTACAGGGCCCCAAATGTAATTCTCGGTATTCCTCTACTAGTAGGCAACTACTAGATGGTACATTAGGGCGGCGGGGGGGGGGGGGAGCACAGGCGCTGGTTTCATAAATTTTGCAAATATACTATTATGATAAATTTATGAACAAGCGCCTGTGGGGGGGGGGCTCTTCAAATTCAAGTTATGCGTGGATAGGAGAAAATATGGCAATAAATAGTGAAAGAAGAACTGACCAATTTCAATGATCTGATACTAAATACGTAGGAAACTAAAAACGCATAAAAACTAAAATAAAATGGGGTAGCATGAGCACTATCCAATATCATGTATACATCCTATACAAAGTTCAAAAGTTCAGCATTCAAAAATTTAAGGGGTGATCACCGCAAAAATTGTCCATTTCGCCCTCATTCACTAATGAATATACATGATTACCGTAACCGATGCCCCTTTCGGCCTATATTTTGACAAACTTCACCCAACACCACAAAATGCAATGGTTCAATTCCCTTCCGATGTTTCTGACCCCCTACGCCCCAAATTATATTGTACTCTTGGAAAACGTTCTTCAAATACATGCTCAAACATGCTCATACACAGAGGGGGTGTCTCCCCCCCCCCCCCCCCCCCCCCCCGATTTCACTCTAAACATGACTATTATTAGTAATTATACAGCAAATATAAATTTCTTCTTTAAATCATGAAGAAAGTTTCTCAAGACGCATTTAATACCGGATTATATTGTGAATTCGTATAGGACGAGTGGCGCGACACAGGACAGAGGGGTTCGGGGCGTGGGGGTGGGGTGGTTGCGTCGCCCTTCATCTGCAAATAGCAAAATGCACTCTCAAAATGGATTTCCTCTGAACTTGACTATAAAATTAAACTCGCCTATAAATCCCGCACTCCTACCACATAAGTCTGGCCACGGGCCTGCAAAATGCCATAAAATTGTTTTCGGCAGCCGGGCTAATTCCCCCTTGACACTTGTGCGGTCCCCTGAACCTTGTCAGCTATAGCATCATGAAGTAGTCCAGGGTACACCACTGTGAATGTTTCAGTAAGTTTGACAAAAGTATTTATTATATTGGTGGAAAACCATAACTTCAGTTTGGGGTTTTTGTTTTTTTGTTTGTTTGTTTGTTTTGGTGTTTTTTTTTTGTTTTTTGTTTTGTTTTTGTTTTTGTTTTTGTGCTTTTTGTTTTTTAAAGACGAAGTGCAGGAATAAGCTATACAAGGTCCCACCGCGCAGATGTAATGGAGTGGATCTGTAGCTCCAAGATTTGTCACAGACTTGCAGCTATAGTGAATGTGTAATATGTCATCATAAATGTTTGATGAATACCAGAAATATTTCTTTGTTCTCGCTGCAATGTGATAGCGAAGGGAATTTAAATCAGAAAGTGAGATTTTCAGTTATAAAAGTAACGTAGATCAAAATAAAATAAATAAGCTCATGGACTCCGACTCAATATGCACTTACTTGATAATTTAAAAAAAAAACAAAAACAAACTAATTGAGGTAAGAATATATAATAATTTTTAAAAATTATTGGTTTTTTAACTGATGAAATCTAAAGCAAAACATTTCTCAAGAATACATTGATTAATTTATAATTCATGAATAATAAAGTGTCCCATGGATTCCGCTTCTGTTTCCATTAGTATATCACCGTATGTCACAAAATATCTTCCCTTATTCTTGCAACTTCTTGTGTCGGCTTATACGCACAAAAATCCCTCAGTAAAGGATTGGGCAGCGACGAGGTGTTTCTTTGGGCCAATTCTAATGTTTCTCATCTCATCTTTCGGAGTCGGTCACCAATGGGACGGGTACTTTCATGACTGGTGCGTTTTTTCATACCTGCATCATAACTTAAGGACAAGGTGCACTACTGTGGCCAGAGCTGTTCTTTGTATTTCTCTGTGTGGATCCTGTTGTTCACGGCGAATAATGGGTTGATGGGGACTGTTGGTCTGTTTTTGGGTCTTTGTCCATGTTTTTGGTCACAGAAAGACTGGCACCAAAAAACATGATCCATCCCCCTTCACAAGGCCCGCCCTTTTTAAGCTAGCCCTTTCTTCGTTTGGTGGTCCAATTCGGTTGTGAAATTTCTTGAATGTCGATTGCGTCTAGGTTTTGTAGAGGATTCTGTATTTTCGTGATTTTAAAAAAGTCCAACGCGGAATAGTATCTTTATGCAATTGGGAAATCACTTCATGAATACGTGTAATTCTTATGTCCATTCTTGAGTTTTAAGAATAGAGTCTGCAAGGATCTCTTTTACTACTGACTAAAGACTTAACCTTCGCCTCATCCCATACAGCAGCAGCGTTGGTTTCTCATGCTTTCTCGGAGAATGAGTACTCTGGTATTTATGGTCTTTAATTTATTTGCGCGCCTTTCATTCCCAAAGTAATCTGCTCTTTTCGTAAGCTTCTCTCTAACTTTCCATTCAAAAGGCCTTCATGTGTCCACTGCCTCTTTTCGTTCTCATGGCCGAATTTTCAAGAACTTCCCGTGTGCGTTGTTACGAAAAAAATTCTTTATCTATTCTTTTACCGCGGTCCATGTTCCTGCCGATCTGATTTGC
>CAJDSM010008299.1:0-14517 GCA_903981925.1 Ostrea lurida | reverse complement strand
CTCATACGTTTTTTTTCCATGATTACAAATTGTCACGTGGGTATTCACCACTCCATTGCCTATATTATGACAGTGTCAAATTATTACCTTTGATATAACAGAATGATGAAAATTGCATACCCACTTGATATAAAAGTACCCATTCCAGCAGGTTACATGTAGTCACTGCTACATAATGTATTTAAATTATATAGATTATATAATTATTTACCTAAAAATATAAATATTTATTGATTAAAATTCACGATTACCTGATGGTCTGTGTATTACCAAGCATATAGGAAAGACCCCCACCCCCTAGGTATAATCAGAATACTTAACAAACTTTTTTGAATCTTAAGACCAACAGTACAACGGAATGGGAAATATATGGAGAGATCTATATTCAGTCGCTGACAACTCCGTCAGCGTAAACAATATATATTCTTCGTCAATCAAAAATCCAGGGACAAGTTCTGTGAGAACAAATGCTACCATATACCCGAAACGTGTGAAAAAGGGGTTCTTGCATTTTTTTAAGCCGCAATCTCACGCAATCGTCTGTCCTATAACTTTGTAGATTTGTGACTGAACATTGCTGGCCGTTATGGAAGTCCATGGAGTGTAGGAGGCCGGGGGGGGGGGGGCAATTGATAGATCAAAAGTATGTCTTTGACCCCCCCCCCCCACCCCCACCCCCCCATTTGTCAAGTACGACTTTTCAAGCATCATTGGACACATATTTAGAAGTCCCCCCCCCCACAATAAGTTTGGCCCCCCCCCCCCTTTTTCAGTGTTCTATTACCTTTTTTTTATTTTTGAAGTTTGCCCCCCCCCCCCCCCCCCCATTATATTATTCCCATTAGCTTTTTGATTCATTGTGCTACTGTCGCATTACTTATTGAGAAGTTTTGACCCCCCCCCCCCCCCCCCTCTTTCAAAGACAAGTCCTTGACGCCGTATTGGAAAATTATCCTACGTCTCACTTGAAAAGGTAATGGTCTGTATTTCTATTGATGGAACCCATCAACCCGTCGCTACTTTGAATTGATCCGGCAATGGTGGCATTTAGCGGGTTCGCCCTAATATTTAATCCATTAGTGTAGACTCTTTTGTGAAATAAACGAACAAGTTGAATTTATTTGTTGCTTTATTGGAGATTTATATATTTATTCTGATATCTCCGGTCAATATAACGCCGTCCGACACTGGTTCTAACTGTGATGTATTTCGTAGATTGACAATTTCCTACAAAAAAATACAACCAAACGAATGAAGATTCGTGTTCTTGTTCAACACATTCAGGTGGAGACGACTACTTGATGATTATAAAAAAAACAGATGTATTTTCTCCGGTGAACAGGTAATAAATACGGCATTGCTCCAAAATTCGGACCTTGTTAATTTAGTTAACTATAGATATTAACATTCATAATATTACTTTGGTCACACTTGCAAATTATTTGCGGTTGTTTTAATTTCGCGCAACAAATCCTCTACCGCGCAACACAGCGACAGGAACATTGTAACAAAGCCACCGCAACATTTTTACTCCATTTACAAATATCTTATATTATTTACATTGAATATCACGAAATTTTATATCGTATTTGTACGAGTATTACACATCCCAAACAATGAACACGATTTTTATCATTAAAACAAATCCAGGTAATTCAAATTTCTAACATTATTCAGAACCCCAGTTGGCTTTGTTCTCGGAAATTTTTTATCCGCATCAGGACAAATTTGATTGAATTAACGATGGCGACAAAAAACAAATCACATGACGCCCTGAAATTTTCAATATTACGTACTCCTTTCCATTTTGAATCACAAACGAATACACATGAACGCCCACTGAAATTTTCAAATAATATGTTCCTTTCATTGGGGATGTCAAACCAACGAAGTCATACGACCGCCCCAAACGTTTTCAAATATTAGTCTCCTTTTCAATGTGACGTCACTTAAACAGAGGGCTTTGAAATTTCACATTTGATACACCTCTCTTGCAGGGATGTTTTGACATTTTATTATATACTTTCAAATTTCATCTCCTCTTTTTCCTTTAGAAGTTTGCGGGCCAAGATATCACACTGGATACATGCCCGGAAACTTTTCGGCCCGCAAGCTGACGTGATCATCAATTGAAACAACAATTGGAAATGTTTGATTGTGACGTCACAATAGAGCACGTTTCATTGACGCTACTGTTTAAAATGTCAACAAATTTGTTAAGTTTCAATTTTCTTACAGTGTTTTTCAGCTCTTGTCTGTGTAAACTATTGATAAAAGTGTTAAAATAAAATTTCTTGTTACTTCTCCTAAATGAAATTGAAAGTATAATAATAAAGAAGGTTATAGATTTGTTATCGGAAAAATATGACGACCTCGTCTCTTTGTTCGCGAACGACCTCGCAAGCTCGCGTCCGTGTACGCGACCAAAAAAAGCTCCGGGATCAGTCATATTTTCCCATACAACAAGTCTATAACCTATTAATATATATACCTAACACCTATATGCTTTTCATTCTGCAATTCAGGTTCAACAAACATTATTAGATTTGATCGTTTATATTGTGATTCATATAATAATTATGTTCAATGCATTATGATAACATGCCTATATGATGTATCAATTTCATAATTTATAAAAGATGCTAGATTGAAATCTGACTAAATTATCCTTAAAGGTCTTCAGCGCGGACTAAATTCGTTCACAGTCAGTTTGGACCATAATACGGAGTCATCAGGGTGATGAAATGGAATCCGTATTGGGACCGCTTCGCCTCGCCCAATACGGAACTTCTCCATTTCACACCATGGATGCTCCGTTAATTACGTCCCAAACTGACTGTGTAACTAATAATATCAACCAAATTAATGAAGTACAACATTTGAAAAAGTTCCCAAGTCTTACCTACTTGTATCATAAATTGTGAAATTGAAATACAAGTATATAGAGATATAAAAATTCACTGTATAGATGATAAAACAGAAACTGTAAAATCAGGCAGATTTAGAATGTTTCGATTAAGTATTCTTTCCGCCACAAAATACACACCTTTCCGAACCTTTTCTATAAAAATTTGAATTTACAAAAGATTTTTTAACTGGATAGGTCTAGGTAATAAATGACATTGTATGAGATGTTTGAACCAATGAGATCATGCAGTATTGAAACAGTATATACATTGAGATCACAATGCTGCATCCACAACTAATGGCTATCTAACGATGCCAAATCCAAAATGAACGTTCAAATCACAATGCCACATCCAAATCCAAACATGCATGTGAGTAAAAAATAAATTCTCGACGGGACGTACAAACACTACAACAATAACATTAATAAAATACTGTCATATAAAAGCTCGATCAATTAAAAACAACAACAACAAAATAAAACACAAAAAAAAACACAAAAAAACTAAAATTTGGCATCACAATGTTAAAGTGAAGATAACTAACAGTGATCAATCTCGTAAGTTCCAAGCAGAATACAAATAATAGCTGGGCAAACACGAACCACTGGATACACCAGGGGTGGGATCAGCTAGGTACATAAGGGGGAGTAAGCATTTCCTGTCAACCGGCCGCACTCTAAATGAATATTAACATCACAATGCCACACGAAAGAAAATCGTTGAGCTCACAATTCCATATTTGAACATGGCTGTTTACGCAAACCAACAGCTCAATTTTATGACAAAAGGGATGTGACTTCAACTTTTCTATCATCAATTTTCCATATTTGAATAGCAATATTTTATTATCACACGCATATGGTGTTTATGCCTTTCACCTGATTCGATTGGAAAAGCTTGTTCTGCGTATGATCAGTTTTTAGGTGAGGCAGGCTACTGACAGACAAGAAAGATGATGTTACAAGGATTTCAACAGTTTCATTAAAAAGTCATAATTTTGCTAATTATATGGTCGTTATAACGATCTAGTTTGATCTAGTTTAATTGTCAATACAACGTATCATCGAGTCAAATACTGTCTAGCGTTTTTCATACCAATTGTTAGACCATTCTAAACACGCCGATTATGATTGCAGACTGCTCAATATACCTGACGGAGATATAGGCTTCACGGCGGGTGTGACTGGTAGACAGGGGATGTTTACTCCTCTCACCAAATGTTAGGCTACACTTTATACACTAATTTTCACTACGCATTACTCCTTTTACGTGATCAAGACAATTGGCTCACTGTGGGTGTGACCGGTCGACAGAGGATGCTTACTTCTCCTAGGCATCTGATCCCACCTCTGGTGTGTCCAGGGGTCTGCGTTTGCCCAATTCTTGTTTTGTAATCTGTTTGAGATTTACGAGATTGATCACTGTTCGTTATATCCGCCTTTTTATACAACACGTTATTGGATCAAATGCCGTGTGTAGCATGTTTGACTATCAATTTGGAAACCGTGCTTGGATGAAAAGGTGAAGATAACAAACAGTGACAAAATACAAATCAAGAGTTGATATCCAAACCCCTAGATACACCGGAGGTGGGATCAGGTGCTTAAGAGGAGCGAGCATCCCCAGTCGACCGGTCACACTCGCCGTAAACTCTTTATATTGAGCGATCCGTAGTCAAAATCAGTGTATAAAGAACGATCTTAATTGGTATGGAACATCTCAGACAGCAGTTGACCGAATGGCAGGTTATATCAACTTGTTTGTCAGTAGCCTGCCTCGATTTAAAAACTGATCGTAGGCAGAACAAGCTCTTACGTATCGAATCAGTTGATAGATATACACACCATATGCAGGTGATGATGAAATGTTGCTACATAAATATGGGAAATTGACGATGAAGAAACTGACGTTTGTCATACCGTTTATTTGTTAGTTTGCCGTTAATATCTAGATATAAATTGTCTAAGTACGAAGCAGATGTGAAAGAATCTGTGGCGTCTTTTATTTTGATTTCAATGGAATATGTCGAATCAACATGTGAATGAAAATGATTTTCATTTATAGGTATAACGGTCGTCGATACATGTATATCTAAATGTCGAGTTAAAGATCACAGCTAGGTATTTGTTTATTTTTTATTTTGAATAAATTCTGCCTCGCAAGAATATAAATATAGGTCAGGTAACAAAGAAGCATAATTCGTTCCCATGGGAATTCCAACAGTCTGATGGAAGACCCAACACCAAATACTACGAAAATATCAATGGTCAATGAGGAACCCCGGCGTCGTTTTAATATCAACTCCAGAGTACTTGCGCGTAGAATCAGAGTGTTGTTTTTTAATGACTATTTCCTTTTACCATTTTTGTTGAAGAAGCTTAGGTTTCTAATGCATGTACTTAATCTTCATGTTCCACATAAAACCTTCACGTCAATAAGATCAAATAGACAAGCATAGCATCCCCTAGCAACGTCTTCTGCCTTGTTCACAAGATTATCAGGCAATAGTCAATTCACCTTTGACAATCTTCAACAGGGTTCATCCTCTCTCCATGGGCAACATTTATGGTCGGCTAGATGATCCTCTGCGTCTTCTACATGTACATTGTTCACAAGATTTTTAGGCATTAGTCATTAATAGTGACCTTGACCCTAGACCTTGAAAATTAAGTGTTCATGCTAGCTCCATGGACAACATTTGTGTAAGGTTTGATGATCCTCTGATGGATGCCCTTGCTTCTATCTTGTTCACAAAGTTCTGGACACACAGTCGCACGGCATTGAAGTTATATACCAGTACCCTACCAGAAATTGCTTAAATATTTTTTTCCCAGTAAACAAGTATTAAATTAACTACAAACTTATCACACAACTGTACTGTTTCTGGGTTCATAATGCGCACGGTTTGGAAAAACGATATGAACTCGTAGCTCAGGTTCATAAAACGACGAATTAGGTAGGTCAATCAATGTAAAAGCAAAGATAATGAACCGCGATCAATCTTGCAAGTCCAAATAAAATACTAAAACAAGAGTTGGGTAAACACGGACCCCTGAACACACCTAAGGTGAGATCAGCTGCCTAGAAGGAGTAATCATCCCCTGCTAACAGGTTACACCCGCTGTGAACCCATTGTCTTGATCATGTAAACGAAGTAATCCGCAGTCAAATCAGTGTATGAAAAACAGCTTAACAATGCGCTACGTAAAGAAACCAGCATTATTATCATTTGAAACTGTTAAAATTGACGTAGAAAGACATTCCCCTGCGAGATGATATTCATGCTTTAAGAACTTTTATGATTTGTTCATAATAGATCATGAATGACCCATAAAAGATTCTTGACAGTTCATAAAAGTGGTTCATGAATAAAATACATGAACATATTCATAACGCATAGTAATATGAGTTCATGAATAATGAAGAATATTTATGAACTTTATATTGAAGTGAAATTCTCTGAATAATTCAACATTTGATTCATGAACATTCATGATTCTTCATGTAAGAGTTTTGTTCAATTTTTTTTCATAAAGAGATATTGCTCTTGGGGAATGTTATGCCAACCTTGAATATATATTATACATTATCTTTCTAATTTTCAAACTCTAACATCTATTAGGGGAAGCGTTGTGCTAACGAAAATTATCTATTCACGGGAAATTACTGCAGATATCAAAACAACATCTTCTCACTTTAGAATATAAAGCAACCAAAAACACGCTGTTGAACTTGAAGATTTCAAAGAAAGAATATGGGAAACCTGGTATTCTATTTTTGGAAACATACGCATGACTTGCAATAAAATATAACTATGCATCATACTAAAGTATGCAGACTTTGGTTATCTTTAATCCCGACAAATTTACTTATTATATTACTTTCAACCAGTACTACTTTGTTATATAAGTGTTCTATCCCCTCTTCTTCTCTCTCATCTCTCTCTCTTCCTCTCTCTCTCTCTTCTTCTTCTTCTCTCTCTCTCTTCCTCGTCTCTGACTGGTGCTTATTTAGATGTTTATTTTGATTGATGGATTTTAATAAAGGGTCGTTAAACAGGATATCAGATAAAAAAAAAAAAAAAAAAAAAACAAACAAAAAAAACAAAAAACCCAGTGAATGGGCTTGCAGGTTCATTAATTTTATTTTGGTACAATTAAAAACAATCACTTTTAAATAAGAAAGATAATTTATTTGTAGGTTTTGAAATCTTAAAAAACCATTGTAACGGGTTGAATTTGGACAAATTCACAAATCAGATTCTAAAAACACCTTTTAACAAGAAACTCTTTATCAAATTTCAAATTGAGGGGCATCTTGCCACCCATAATTATAACTGGTTCAGGACGAACTATGAATTCGCCATGAATATTTCTTAATTTGTTCAAGAAGTCAGTTCTTTGATCATCATCAAACGAAGGGTTGTATTGTCAATCGGTCTGGTCCAACCAAGATGTCTGTAGGTCTTTTATTGAAGTGAAATAATTACAGAATTTCAACTTCTTCAAACCATGGACGTTGCGCGTCACAAATGCGACTTGGATAATGGTCGTAAAAACAAAACAAGCGAACACAGATGTGGCTTGTGGAATGCCTGATTTCCCCCGTGATTCCACTGGGAACCCATTTCCAGTGAAGGCGGTTTGCCTGAAAAAGATAATAGTGCAGTATTGGAAACGCTATTTCACTTACCAATTCAAAGTTATGCCAATGTTTAAAGTTTATTAAGAAGCATTAAGCTTCAAGGTCAGGAGGTTCAAAATTTTGAGTACCAGGTCGAAAAGGGCTTTCATAAGGAATAACATTGTGTGATATTGAAAGTCCCATCACTCTGCCATTCAAACAGATATGCCATGTGTTTAAGTTTTGAAAAGTAGGTCAAACTTCCAAGGTCGTCAAGAATTGTGGCACCGAGCTCGATTAATTACCAGTAGACAACAGGGCTGTCCATCAAGGAACCACCACTGAATAGCCCATGTGAAACACTCCGAAACAAACGAAATTTTAAACCGGAAGCTAGATATCTCCGACCGAGAAGTAGAATTTTTTTTAAAAAACCGAACTCTTTATACTAATACCGCATAAGGACTACACCCTACATGACAAAAATAAATCATGAAAATTCGCTCAACCGTTTTACTTTTGGAGTACTGCCACATTTTAGTGAGGAAATTAATAATAATATCAATAATAATAAATATAAATAAAATAACATAGGACGTCTTTTTTGTCGCTCGACGAACAAACACTCTTCCGTACATGTTTAAAGTTCTGATATTTAATTAGAGATAGTTAAGGTCGTGTAAAATGGGATAGATTCTTTCAAGTCATAGCCCGAAGTAAAATCTTCGACATTTCTCTAGCATGAAAAGAGACATGATATAATACTGAGCCTCTTCCAGAAATTCCAAACAAAAAATCTGTAGAATGATTTTGAAGATTGGGAGGAATTTACAAAAAGGAAGAGATAAGACCTTCTCCTCAAATAGATAAAATGTCCCGAAGAACAGTTTAGATATCTTTACATTCTCAGATCTAATACTTAGGTCTATCATCACTAAAATAAAATTTTTCTTAGATGCATATCACTCTCTGAGAAAAAACTCGCCCACATGAATTATTAAACCGGAGAGATCTCGAATTTGTGACTCGCAATGTTGAAATTTTCAAAACCGGCGTTTTTTATACTATACATTCCATATAAAGAGAGACAATTAGCATGCAAAGTAATCGAGATTCAAATCTTTGCAAGGCCGTTTTGTAAAGATTATTGCCGTTTAACTTCGGGTACAAGTAAGTATTATGTACAAAGTGGATAAAGATAGCAAGAAGATTTAAATTGAAAATAATATAATTGCGTTATTACGCCGATTAAATATTTTTAACTTATTATATCGTTTATTCGAAGTGAATCTCATATTAATTTAATACTTGATATACACTAAAGTGAGAATATTTAAAAATTTAAAAAAAAATTTCAAAAGTTTAATTTTTTGAAAACAAAGTACGCCTTATTCTCAGACAGAAGTGCTTTGCACAAAAATTATCATACAGTACCAGGAACATTCTACTAGACATTAGTCTATCAATCCCTTAATAAATAAATTTTCCATACTTTTTACACACTCCCATCAAACGATAGTCTTACAGTCTACACACTAGAACTACACTCGGTATCAATCTGGAGAAAAAAACCAGATATAGTTGACTTCCGAATCGTCTCGGCACAGTAGGAGTTTTCTCAAAAACGTCGCTTTTTTATACGTATAACCTCTATAATGAAAGAAACACCTCACATGCAAAAAACCATGAAAAATGATCGAGGCCGTTTATGGTAACTAATTGCATTTTAAAATGGAACAGGAGAAAATAAATATAATTAAACATCACATCAGCTAGTAGGTATTTCCGTTGTGACGGAAGACCTTAAAAAAACAAATATCAATCACTCCATATTAGATTATCCGTTGTAGACAGGATAAAGATAAATAACTAGATAACTCAAAACAATCACCTTATAAGTTCTTCCTTTGTAGCACGTGAATGACCTTTGACAATATAACTGACAATAATAAATACTGAAACAGAGTAAAAACCAATAATTCTCCAAACTATTCGTTTGGGAATATAATAAGCGGTGTTGGGGCGGTCATGATGCTAAATGTGAGTGTAACACTCCAACACGAACTGTATATGTGACGTCATGTTTTTGTTGTGTTACTAGCTACTTGTACACTCGCGATCATCATGTTTCAAAACCCAGGAAAACATGAAAAACAGTGCTAATTAACTCTTTTTTTCCTATGACATGCCCCCCCCCCCCTCTCGAAAAATATCTTAAACCAGGGTTAACTATATGGTTTTGTTGTATAATATAAAATCTATTATCAATGATTATATATTACAGTGCCCAAGACACCTTGTATAAAGGAAATTTACATACGTTTGACGAAACACCTGCTATCGATCCTATCCCTATACTTTTGAATCTTCTTAATGTGTGTGTGTTCTTGTCTTTGTTTGGTTGGTTTTGTTTTTGAGGGTGTGGAGTTTGGTGAGGTTTGTGTTGTGTTTGGGTGTTTATTTTTAGATATTGTATGTTTATTTATTATATTTTAATATTATTGTATATGTTCTTTTTATCTTTGTTTTCGTCAGTTGTTGTTTCATGGTGGGTGCGGTGTAGATATTTTTATTGGTAGTTCGTTATCATTATTATTAGGGGACGTTTTTGTGTTTTTTTTTGTATTGTGTTTTTCTTTTATTTATAGTATTTTGTAACCACTTAAATTAAAAGATCAGAAATTTGTCACATGTTGTTGTGCGATGATCTGATTTGAGAGTTTTTTTATTTTTTATTATTCATTATTATTAATTTTATATTTGTTTCTTCTTCATTTAGTGTGCTTTCTCGATTTTTTGGGTTATCGAACTTAACAGGGTTTCGTACAGGCTATCTGAACAACCAGTGAAAAAAATAATAAAAAAAAAACCACCAAAAAAACCCCCAGAAAGATACGGCGAATGTTAACGTCTATCGTTCCATAACACGTTAACTAGAGGAGCTAAGCTTCGTCGAAAACTAGTAGGTCGAGTAATTATTAACGGCCATACCTGTCTTTACGTCGCTCATGAACGCATACAGTTTACGCAAACTAAGATTATAACTGTTACATTAGATTTACGTAGTCCGGTTATTAGAAAAGACTTAGTTGTCGGAAATTTTACACTTGTTGATGAAACGGCGTCCTGATCCCACCCCTGGTCCGTGATTGCCCAACTCTTGTTTTTGTATTCTATTTAGGACTTACGAGATTGATCAATGTTCGTCATCTTTGCCTTTATATTGAACAGCCGTGAGACGCATGTACCTGTCAAAATCGACTGTCAACTTCTTCAACCTGTACCATCAGAATCCTAAAATTTACATTCATCAATGATAAATTTCATGAAAAGAGGGAGAGCGTCTGTGTTTTGGTAAACAGTTTTATTTGTATTTATATACAGGTCTCTTTTCATTCGCTCAACAAAACATATGGCACAAAACCCTCCTACATCATCAACAAAAATCACAAAACAATGGCCCAAAACAAGGTCAAATAATAGCATGAAGCATTATAAATATTGCACTGGGAGCGTCATACTATGATTGTAACAAGTCGTCTCACAAACTCGGATTCATTCCAGTATAAAACATAAAGCTGCTACATTTACAGTAAGGATACAATTCACATTCACGTCAAGAGACGGTTTTCTTCATCTCTCTGAACAAGTAATCATGTGTACATGAAATAACCTTTTTGGGGTTTCAAGTTCTGATGCATAATTAACAAAATTAATGAAAAAAAGAAAAAAGAAAGCTAAATTCTTCATATTAAAAACCACTATGGTGAAATTCTATGTACAATGAAAATAAATAAATATACATATTATTATTTAGACATGCATGTATTCACAAAACACTAGTTCATACTTCCTCCTGTAAAACAAGGTACATGTATAAAAAAAATACTTAATTTGAAATATTGAAGTATTGTTCCTGTAAAATGAAGGATATGTCTTTCTGCAATGCCTATGCCACAATCCAAAGGCCCCAATAATTTCAAAATAAATAAAAAAACTTCATGGAGCAATTTTTATGAAATACATATGAATGGAAATGTTGAACGGCATAGAATTATATGGTTTAAATTTTGATTTGAAATTTCAATAAATACATATGTATGACATATCCTACAAACTGTGAAGCTTTATGAAACCTGTTTCACAAAGAGTAACATTACTGACGAGTTAAGTAGTTGTTAGCAGTGAACTTCTGTTACAGGTGGGTCTAGTTTTGAATCATCCTTTAAATAAAGTATATGAAGAAATTATAAATCTGAAATGATATTCACAAAGCCTCTGGAAGTCAGTCAATACATGTACTATATTGAATGTGTCAACTGATGGTGAATTTCTTCCACAACTACACAAATGGAATGAATTTTGATCTGTCTCTACAGAAAACTCAGGGAATGCATATTTGTACATGGTCCAAACTATTTGGCAAAAAGAATACTGAAAAACTTCTAACTACACTTCATAGAAAAATGTCATCCATCACAACATAGCTTAGAGCCGTGCTGAGTCACACTTCAGAGAAAGCACCGATAAGATCCAGCCATTGAAGCCGAACACGCCTGCTCACTTTGGCATTACTCAAATCTCGAGGATCCTTCAGAAAAACCAAAGCCTGATTAGTGTATTTTGATTTTAGTAAATATCTTTTCAAAGACATTTTTCTCTGATAACTTCAATCAAAGTTTACTAATGCACCACCCTCATTCAAGTAAAGAATTAGATAATTGATAAATTATTGTTATAAATGGAAGTCTGAAAGCATCGCTATCTAATCCTTTACTCAGAAAGAGTATACGTGTAACTCTTCTGGATTTTTTGAAGAGTCTGGGCAAACTAGGTAAGGAAATCTGGTCCCCCTTAGTTGGTGTATATTACAGGTAGCTCCTGCGCGGAGCAATTGCAGGCTTTGGTCCTCCCCCATTTTAAACGTACCACTCTTTAACATCCTTTTTCTTCCCTGATTTTCCACCACCACTACTGTGGTTTCCTAGCAACCCTCCATTACTCTGCTGTGGCTTCTTTTCCAGAAATGCAAAGTTCTGACTCTCGTCCACTTTATACGTTCCTTCGTCACGGCTACGGAATTTATACAGTGCTATTATGAGAATGATCAACGCTACCAGCACCCCACCCACAATGCCGATGATAAGGGCGAGGTTTGGCATCTGTGTTACTTCCTGTTCACGGCTTTTATTTTCAGGAATTTGTGGATACTCTGTTGAAAGTTTGCCACTGTTTATATTAAGTTGTCCAGATATTGAAGAGTTTCTATCTGGTTTCATTAAATTGGTACTCTCAACTTGGCTATCACAATTTAAAGAGTCCTTGGAAAAGCATGGGCCAGTTTCAGTGCTGCAAGTAAACAAGCATATTTTGATAAATCAACATTACAATACTGGTATTCACCTAATCACTAAATTACTCATTTGCAACAGACTATGTCAGTTCATGGTAATCCTGACATAGTTCCTATTTCAGTAATATTTTACCATCAAATGATTTTAATACAGACTTGTAGTTTAATTGCTTGAACTTCTAGAAAAGTTATTCCAAGGAATATATTTTGGACAGTGATGTACGTAGTACACTAATTTGTTACAACTGTTTTGTAAATTACATTTTGATTGGCTAATGCACTGAGATTTGAGACAGATAAATGAATATTAACGAGATGAAAAGCTTTTGACTGTGACAAAATAATATTGTGACACAAAAACATAACTTCAAGCATGAACGTTTTGTAACATATTTCATAAAACAAAATAGCAAAACCTGACAAAGTAAGACGTTAATATCAAACAAAATTGCATTAGAATGGGTACAACTACCTTCTCATTTGTGATTTGCTACTGTCAATGCTGATTTAAAGGTTGCAAACATTGTTTTTCCACTTACGTGTCGACAGTAAAACTCGGTTAGCAACCGTTAAATCAGCACTAATGGTCGCAAATCACAAATGAGAAGGTAGTTATTCCCTAAATGACAATGTATGTGAATTTGCCAATTTAGGAATAATTAGGAATTGGGAATACTCTAAAACTTGTCATAAACCATTTGAGAATCCTTGGATTTCCACACCCCTAATGCTCTTTCAACAAAAGTCCTTTCATTCCAAGTGCATATCTGATACTCATCAATTTCCCTTGGGTGTCAACGTTCCTTTATAGCTTGGTTTATATTTGATTATGCAGAACTTTTATTTCTATTTTTGCTGTTCGATCTTCTCCAATCATAGCCAGGAATAAATTGTTGACCATTTCTGTTAAAAATCTCCAACATTTCGAATTTGATCGATCTCAACAATTGCTTCTTCCCCATGATACAGATAATGTCAATGTTATTTGCACCACTTAGTAAGTACATGTATGAAGTTGACTTTCCCCAATTAGATAAAAGTTTCATTGTCATTACTATTATTTTGGTGGTATTTGTCTATCCACCATACTGTCATACATCGATGTCTTTCATTGTTTGACCAATAAAATTAATTATTATGATTCTTGTCGATCGGAATATCTCCAGTCTCAGAGTAGTACATCCTGAAGCTCAGATTTTGTTCTAATCATCAGAAAACATTGAAAATGTGATCTGGTCATTTCAAAATTGTATGCGTCCTTTGGGATACACATTTATTGAAATCATGCGTCATGAGCAAATTTAATGCATAATTTACACAGGATGAATGCCAAAACAAATCACCGATGACATAAAACAGTTTGCCATTTTGGGAGATGCGTGCACGAGCCAGCAAAATTTTGTTACCAATGAACATTGGCCCCCCATGAAATAAAATGATTCTACAGTATCTGTTTACCTTTTTAGGTATTGTGGTGAGATGAGCTTAACTTTTACACGTTTTAGATGTTGATGGTGGTTTGGTGGTGGGTTTGTATGAAAACTTAACGGTGGTGAAGATGAGTTATCTGTTTACCTTTTGACGGTGGTTTGGTGGTGGGCTTGTATGAGAACTTGACGGTGGTGGAGATGA
>CAJDSM010008278.1:0-10795 GCA_903981925.1 Ostrea lurida | reverse complement strand
ATTGATTAAGTATAATATGTATTGAATAAATTAGTATATGTATTGAATGAGAATATGTATTGAATAAGTAGATGTATTGAATAAGTGAATGATTTGCATGTTATTTTGAATGTTCGAATATTTACCAAGCTGACCATATGATGAGAGAAATGAATAAAATTCTTTTCCTTCTAACAATATCCAGGATATTATATTTCTCTGCATCAGGAGCTTTGGGACAATCTGACGTCTGTTGTGACGTCACAGCCACTTGTTCACTGTTGGATAAACATGGATGGAAGCGGCTGAGTATTTTCTCGGGATCCTTTTTATTCCACTTCGATGCTCTACGTATCCACACTTTTATCTCGTTCACTTTCCCATTCGCCACCAACCACCGTAACGATTCATGTTGTATCCTAAAGGTAAACTGTTACCATATATGCTAAAGCAAAAGCGTTTCTGTCTGAAACTCCAACATAATAAAATGTAGGATGAGTTTCCAGACTGTTATTATCCTACTAGATTTGACGATGGATGGGTAATCCCGTGTACTTTATTTCGACTGAAGGTTCATCACGGGTGTGACCGGTCAGCAGAAGATGCTTACTCCTCCTAGGCACCTGGTCCTGCCTTTGCTTTTGTCGGATGTCCGTGTTGCCTTACAACTGACTTTGTATATAATGTAAAGGGCTTTAATTTCGCTGGGCTAAAATTTCGCGATTTTTTTCTTTTAACATTTCGCGATGGCTTAAATTTCGCGGATATTAAATACTCTATGCTGGGATCATATACCCAAGTTCATTGTGCAGCACTTCGCGATGGTTTTATTTTCGCGATAATGATATATCGAATATAGCGAAAAAAACAAACCACAGAACAATTCCCCCTTTACATGTATATGTTTGGGTCGAGTATTGTATTACGTTTACACGATTGTACTTGCTTTAGTTGTATCATCTTTATTTTGAATAATATGGTTGAGCGAGAAGCATAAACAATTGAAATAAAACAGGTGATTGTCAAGATGTTTGTTGACGTGTCATGGATAGGCCTTCGTTAAAATAAGTACTGTCACCAGATTGGGTCAGTATATTTCAGTAATTGAGTTTAAACATAACATTGGTACAGAGAGTAAGTAGTGATATGGTAGAAGTGCACAGGAGCAACTCTTATAAAGCCAAGAATAGTGAAATCGAAATCGAGTGACACACGCATGTACTTTGAACACATCCAAAAAGGTGAATCCATGTTTAGAGAGGAGTAAGCCATTGACCCTGGTTGACCGGCTTATTCATGAATATGCTTTCAGTTTGACACGGTACTCTGAAAACCTTTGCAAGATCTTTACGTGTTCCCAAGCTTCTCCTCAACCACAGATCCTGCGCAACATTGTTTGCAGCGACTTAGCATTCCATAACCATTCCAATCAAGCCATATTTGTGTTTAGATTGGAATTACATTGAAACATTTGCGAACAATATTCTTTCCAGACGAATTTTCCTTGCCGTGGCCACAACTTTTCAGAAACCGAGCATAAACGATCACCGGACAAACAGTTACCGTGCGTACCAAGACAATTGAATTCCTACACAGACCCTGCTTCTAGGTGCTGATAGCCGCTTACAGGATCCAGTGACTGGTTTGTAGGAGCCAAGCACAAAGAGAGGTTAGCCACACTGAAGCCACATAAGGGGAGGCACGATCAAAACACACACGTGGCTCTGAATTCTGTTGGAAGCATTTTCAATAAATAAAGTGATGCTGGGCCATGCTGTGATTTCCCTGAGTAAAGACAAGATAAACCTGGCAAGAGTTCATCGGTTGAAAACATGGAGTTCGCAGGACCTATGTTTTCTTTTCGCAAAACCAGCTATAATTTACATCATTCATAGTAACTTGATTGAAATTTTTCAAATCGATTACACTCATAGACTACATACACTACATGTTAACAGACTCTGTAGTAATATTACAATCACTTTCATAGTAATACTGAATTACATCATTCATATGTAACTACTGAATTTACATTCATTCATAGTACACTAATTACATCATAGTAACAATCGAATTAACATTTCATTCATAGAACTACTGATTTAATCATTCATAGTAACTACTGAATTTTACAATACTTATAGTAACTAGCTCGAAGTTTACCTTCACATAGTAGACTACAGAATTTACATCATTCATAGTAACATACTGAATTTACATCATTCATAGTAACACTGGAATTTACATCGTCTCATTAACTACTGAATTTACATATTCATAGAAACTACTGAATTTTACATCGTCATAGTAATACTGAATTTACAATTCATATGTAACTACTGCAAGTACACTTACGCTGCTGAAATGCACACAATCAAGAATCGAAGAATTAAATACCACAAAATGGTGTGGGACGTGACCTATAGAGAAGGCAGTCATTGCTAGTGATACGTGCAGACCAACGTGCCCATGTCTACCGTAATCCGTCCACAATACATGAGACGCTGTGGCTCCCAGCATTCATTGACCCCACCATTACATGGCCAGTGACATCTGCTCCCAAGACTCCGTCCCAAAACCCAAGATCTTCTTAAGTTCTCCACTCTACAACAAGCATTTATCCCTAAATAGAATACATATACAAGAAAAAATTTGGGTGTTACTGAATTCCGTAATCATGAAAAACATAGCTCATTAGATAGTAATTTAGCAGCTATCAATGTTTCACGGTCGATACAGCACTCATCGGGATTGGTAGTGACTGAGATTGTTTACTCCTCTTACGTACCATAATCAAGCTCCGTATGGTCCAGGGGTCGGTTTGTGTGATTGTATCTCTAATAGATTATATGTTTACATTCACCAGTATTACAGATAATTACGCCTTCAACTGACAACAAAGGCCGAAGTCAACACCGTTCACAACTAATCATATCCAAAGCATATACAAAATCGAGTGAGTGGCAACACGGACCTCTCACAAAAGCGAAGGTAGGAGTCAGGTGCTATGGGGAGTACGCATCCTCTGCTCTGACGGTCATCCCCCCGTGGAATGAATTTAAAAAAATACTGAAGGAGTATAGCAAAAAGACAAACGATATTTGTATTCTTTGGGAGGCGTTCAATAACAGAAGATTCACATTCTCGTCTCTGAGTCATGTTGATAGAATCCTGCTTTTAAGACCACAGCAATTTTAATGAGAAACATAATGGTAGCTCCAACAGCTTTGAACAGAAAAGACAGGCTGTTAAGCACTGGTCGATTACATGCATCGCAAATACTGTCCAAGGGTAAAAACTAAGCATGAATTATATTATATAGAAATCATAGATCAACATGAAGTCTAATTTAAACCTCAAATGGAATCCACATACCACGATTACAAGGTGTGTCAGTTGCCTAAGAGACAAGCATCCTCTGTCGACCAGGTCGCTCTGCTGTTGAGCCATATTACTCCGTAGGTGGTATGTGAACAAGTTATCACTTAGTTAATATCTGTGTTATTAGAAATGCCCTATCAATGGGATAATCATGCTGTTTAAGACAGATTTGATCATCGCCAATTGACAGGTTGTAATTGCACAACCAAATCGTTTTCACGCGACCACACAATTTACAAAATCTTAATTCATTATCCTCTTTCTACATCATATAATTATTTGCATATTAAAAAGTGTGTTGTTTCTCAATTTGTTCGAATCGAATTCACATACATATGTAGTAATTACCTCAGGACCCACAGTCTGTCGGCCCTCGTACACTAACCATGGGACATGGAATAGTTGTCAATTCGGTTCATTCATAGTAGCTAATTTTTAAAGTGACGTCCAGCCTGAGGTTCTATATCATCGTAGTATCTGTTATATGAATTATTCGATGACGACTCGCTCAAGTTTGACACTGGAAGTTTGGAGGCATAACCTGCAATAGTAATTGATACCAGTAAAACCTTGTCAATTAATTCATTAAAAATTTGTATTTTTTCGTGAAACATTGTGCGCATTATATTTGTCATATTTAGTCCATCATCTGACAAACATTTTCACAAAAACCATAAATGGTGATAATTCTGTCGCCAGTGAGAATCAAGGCTCTCTGAATTCGTATCTTTAAAGAAATAGAGGGATGTATTTATGTTCAGTCTGGTTTACCCGAACAGACTCAATAATGATATGAACTGATGCATTGTTATTGATTAACTGTCGCGACTGTTATCTAAATTTCTTGTTGACACGGACGAAACGAGAGTTTTTTCCTCTTTCCTTATGTGTAAAAATTACCCTAATAATTCAATTACAATGTTGATTAAATTTGTTGTTTTTATTTATATCTTAATTTACGTAGCTTATTTAACGATGTACACTTAGTGTATTGATTAAACTCTACTCGCATTTTTAGGTCTTCACATTTTATAGATATACATGTTTCTCGAAAGTTTCACATCTTTCGTATGAGCATCATCTGCATATACACAATATAGTTAAATGCGCATCAGTGGCATTCAACAATGGTCCGTTAAAGGATTATATTATCTCCCATGTGGAGTTGTGGGTTCTTCTCTGCTTACATGTATAAGAAAACAGTACCTAGTGGGTCTCTACAGACTATCAAGGCAGAGACAACGAACAGGATCATCTACGTCACTCCAATGCAGATAGAAACAAGAGTTGGCGTAAACGGAAACGATTTCATGAGCGATTGATGAGGATATCGCATCCCTGTTACGGCACACGACCCGCCGTGCGCCATAATTCTTGATAAGTAAACGGAGCAAGACAATGGACTAATAATAATGGTGAAGTAACAGATTATCAATACAGTACTATAGTCCCCAATCAAATCACATACAAGAATTACTGTGTTGGGAAGACGGACCTTTCGACAAAGCGAGGCAGGATCAGTGCCATGGAGGATGATAGCATCTTTGCTCGACCGCTCACTCCCACATTCCATCCAGTAGTCAAATAAAGTAAACTGCCGATTACCCGTAGTCAATATCTAGTAGGAAAATGAACATTCTAACAAAAGGCGGTGTTTGACACAAATCCAAGTCTACGTCATATGATTTAGTGTAACTTTTATGTTCAATATTGCGCAAGAAACAAAGGTCAACTATAGCCCGTACCATGCGAGACAAATATGACGCATAATGAAGTAGAACTTTTTAGAAAAGAATTCCGTGTATTACCTGCTAGTGTTTGCCATATTTGTGACTCAGCGATGCTTTATTTATTCTTCATATTGGTTAACCCTCCACGACTCTTGTTTAAAATAAATGCCCATGATTGCGCATTTCAGTCAATCTTCTGGCGTGGCCGACTCACTCATGCGAGACACTTATTATGTACATACCCCAATGAAAGCAGTAGATAGTGTATAATTAGCTACATAGAAATAATTTCCGTAAAACTCGAGCTAGCCAAGATTTTACACAAAGTTTAAAGAGCTAAAAAGTTAAGTAATCACGGGCTGATTCATGCATGAATTGACTTATTGAGTAGTAGTTGTCCCTATCGCCTAGTTCACCTTATTGATGCAGTATCCACAACAAAAAAAGAGTGCCGAAAGAGTCTACCATCTGTGATCAAATTTTATACATATACTTTGCTCTCCCACAAAATAAACACTAAAATTATTAGAGATTTAATAGTACCACGCAAACTACGACGCTTCCGCAAAAGCCGAAAGTAAGTGCTAAACAGGCTCATAAATTTGTGGCAACGTAAACGTTTGGTCTCTCCTGTAGACCCCTCCTCCACGTCCCAATCACGCAAACGCCCTGCTCGAACGGAAAAAAAAGTATAAATAACACTGTAAAACCTAAAAGTCACTTCATATAGGACTCAGGTATATAGTTAATTTAGAAAAATATATTAAAATATTCCGTGAAAAAAATACAATATAATGCAACAAATCATGCAGCGAAAATATTTTTCGCACACTGATTTATCATGTATTGGCCGATCATTTTCTTCAATCTAGCTCACCTGGAGGACCTCTTAATGTAATTAATGGAATAAGAATCTATGTGAAGATTTATATATGTTAAGTGATATATGTCACTCCATCTCAATACCTATAAAAGTGTACAAATGTGGTTGATAGGTTAACATTTATCTTTTATAACTGAGACTAACGATTTTTTTTGTTAATTTCAAATACTTTATGTTTTTATATAACATTATTAAAAAATAAACTGCATCATGAAATCCCATAAAAGGTAGAGTGTCGTGAGCCACATAGAGTAGATTCACTAAATTCGAACATTGTATTAAATGAATCGCTAGCACAATTTCCACTCAAAATATGAAGTACTAAGATAAAATATTCATCACCTTATATAAGAACGCAAGTGTTTTCATACAACCATGCCTCCAGATACATGATGTGTGGCATTCAAGAGTATTGTTTTAAACAACATTTATGATGTCTTGTGCATTGCACGAAAAACGCCGACCTTAAAATCAGTAATTAACGGTGTGCTAACAATTATCTATGTAAGAAAAGAGCTATAATTATAGCCCATATTTTATAGATCCTGAAAAGTTTAAATAACTTGTCAGAAGTTTTATTCTATGGTGAAATGTTGTTAAATTTCAACGTGTGGATGAAATGCTCTGCGTGAGTTGCAGTCAGTCTATAAACTATTTAAAGAAATATGCGTGACTTTTTAATATCCTAAAGCTAAACATATTGTGTGCTTTAGTTGCAGTGTGAACGAATTCTGGTATTGTCAACACTTCAAATAAGCTCATGGAATAAAAATCGTACTCTAATGTTGAAGCCCTTAGGTCATCTCTCAGTGAAAATAGTGACTATTTTGTAATGTTAGTTAAGTTTATTATGTTGGTGACGAGAATTGAGTGTCATTGGGTAGTATAAATGGTCAAATTATAGTTGGAACACAGCGATTAGTGGGTGTCTTGATTATGATATATTGATTGATCGGTGATAATATTTAATTAAGCAAAAAGCTATGAGAAAAAAAATCCAAATAAAAAAGTCATTTATTGGCGTAAATCTATACGATCCTGAATTAATTCGTGGTCCATTGAAGTAATTATATTAAGAACCGTGATAGAAAATAATAAGGAATTTATTTAAACCAGATAAAATATTCTCATCATTTTAATGGATAAATAGCTTTACCGGTGAAATTGGAAAGTAGGATTCCCAGATTGTTGGAAAAGTAATTTTTAGTTTCGTTAGAACGTACTAACAACAACCGTTTTCTAACTGTTTCTAAATTTAGTTAACGCCAATCACGAATAACCTAGGAATTCTCCTCAATGCACCAGCGCATGGGCATGCGAAGAGCCTTAAACTCGCTGTTATACGACCTCCAAAAATTCGAATTTTATTTACGTCACTGCTCAAATATGTGCAAAAGTCACACCGGCGGTCCGCAATGTGATAGCTCAGTATTGCCTCCGAAACTTGCGCCAAATCATCCCACGCGACTGGATGTATCGCCATAACTATCACCTTGACCCTCGCCCCATAAATGAACATGCTAAAAATCATAAGGATCCCCTGACATCTTCGCTTTTGTCGGATAGCTACTTCGCTCTGCCTGAACTTTCCCTCTTACACTCTATAATGAACCTTGCGTATAAAGTTTCTATCTCAATTTGTAACTTCTTGTTGGTAAATATCGGCACCGCACAGTTACTATCGTCAATTGTTACGCTTATATCAAACTACAGATTTATTAACAATACCCTTTGGATCAAAGGATTATGAAATTTTCTGCTATGTGTATGTAATAACCATAAATATATTCAAACCTAGAATTTTTCCCAAAAATGCTCAATTGGCTAATAGACATTTATAAAATCACATATCCCGTACTTGAGTATGGTGATTACAATAGTTGTCAACGTTGATACATAAATTGCTATCATATACTATCAAAAGTTATAGAGTAGGAACGCAATGTTCAGTAAATCGAAAAGGTAAAGATGGACGATAAAACATATTCTGCTATCATTATACCCCACCTACTCAGAAGAAGTATATTTCACCTAGGCTAATGCCGATGGATAACGCCTGTGCAGAACTTCGTGCTGGTGTTCCTCCACATCCTCATATCTGGGCTAAGCGAGCAGAAATGCTTGGGCTTTTATCGTGCACAATGAGACTACTGGACCATTGCTATGTTGTCTTAGTGCCCCGCCCATGTTAATCGAGAGGATCGGCAATATATCGACCTTTTACAGACAATATTTTCGAAATCGACATGAACATACCTGAAGGAAGTAGGCGATTTGTGCACGTACGTCCCCGTGGTAAAGTATGAATAAAAACTGGGCTATTTTAATAAATCGAGCCTTGATCTATCCATTTCTCAGCTACAAATTGTACACACAATAAACTATCAGATTTACATTTATCTCAAACACCAGTGCATTAAAACTTCCCCTTCTCTCGAAAAATAAAATCCAGGATATAAAAAATCAATCTCGATAATTATCTAAACAAAATCACCCCACACCTAAACACCCAGGAGTATCTCAAAAGTATAAACTATAGCTTAACATTCAATTCTTGGACACAAAAGTAAGACCCACGTCTATGACCATCAAATAACAAACGTACACAATTTAAAGGTAACTCCAACTTACTAAAAAACCAGCATCAGTAATACAGAACCGGAATAAAACTGAAAATGCGGATCACACAACAGAAGAAGATGCAGATGTAAATTCAAAATCTATGAGTAAAACTCAAGTAAAAAAGGCCAACGAAAATTCATAAAAGAGATACTTAAACATACTCAAGCTATGAATCTCGTTAGTCGCATTAAGGTCCATTTTCCCTGTTGTTCAAATACGGCGTCTTGGTCGTGTCAAAATCCATATGTATAAAAAACGCTACAAATGGTTCTTAAGAGGTCAAAAGTAATTGTTGTTTCATTTTTCCTTTTGTACATTGGAAGAAGATGACACATTTGAATAACCAACAAAATAATACGAACGTTGTTGATTTAGCTGAGAGGTGGGGCTTCTGTTATCTGTCACCAGATACTTCGTCTTTTGTTCATCCATTCCTCCAGTTTTGTTGTGTAAAAGGCATTAGACTTAGGTAATTTTATTTTTCTTCACAGCCGTCAGACTAGACTCTCGAAATTTACTGCGACACTATTGTTATCAGTTAACTAGATTCGAACTGAAAGTAGGTAACAAACAAATTGATCAATTGTTTGTTATTGATCCTCTCATAAATATTTTTCAGTGCTTATATAGCAAACATGAGTGTAGACGAAAATATATGTAAACTCAGATTAATACGAACAAACGAAGGGAACCTGCCCATATGACGACATGCCCCATGGTTCAAAGTATGAATGTAGAGATTAGATCCACTCTACCGAATCGGTGTTTGCCCATTTACTGATACATCTTTATCAAGACTGCTTCATAAACAACTTTAACTGCCCCCCTAGCTTGTTAGTTCAGGTATTTCGTGCGTTAATTAACCCTATTCAAAAATATCCTATTTAGAGACTGTTCGTTCACCTCAGACTAAAGTGTTGTTATTAAAGTGAATAAAAGACCTCCACTATAAAATGCTTGTCGCACGTTGTGATATATATTGCCTGTGCTGGTCCGACTCTGATGCTTGTCAGGAATGATGCACATAACAATGGATAGAGTTAATCTTGTTGAAATCTGCTAACGTGCCTATCTCGAGAGTCTTCACAAAATGAGCCAAACATCGTAATTTTAGGGATAACTATCCAAGGCTTTAACTAACTGTAGCTCAACGACAAATGAACGATAAATTAAGTCATCATCTATGCCAGTGAATTCAGCTCCAACAAAGTGTCAATTAATTCAATGAATACGAATCGCACCTTTAATATTGGAATCCTCACAATCGCCTGATGAGTCCACATCGTGTCCTGTTTTTTCATGGCAGTGTTTTAAGTGTCTGTAGTATCGTGTTTCATGATGGGCGCTTAAATTATTTGTGAGATCGTCTCGATGAACGCATTCAAATATCTGATGTGGCCTTGCCAATTTACTAACCTGAACAATTCGTGTATTTGCGGGTTTGCTAGAGGTTTACGTGCTTGCATTGAAATAGCTCACAGCGCTATTATGCGCTTCACAAAGGGCCTAATTCGCCCATGCCCTGCAACCATGGTCACCGTCGGGCTAATATTTTCCATTATAAGCCCTCTACGCTTGTTTATAAATCTATCAAAAGAAGGGAGAATAACTAGTAGTAAAACATAAACTCCATAGCCCTCTCTATCCGGTATGTACGAGGGACTTTCGACTAACCATATGTCCCTCCCATCTTACGTTTTTGTAAATATTATTAACACATTTATTGATATTGCTCAAATATCAATTCACAAAAGCTAACATCGCTTGCATGTTTTCAAGCAACTATACTTCCAACTATATATGGACTTGTTCACCGAGGACTTATATTTTATACTGACAACATTTTTCAAGTCTCACCATTATCACATATCAGCACATCTTAATATGCATAACCTCGCTCCTGTTATAGCAAATATCTTGTTTTCCTCCAACACCAACAAACTGCTTTAATATAGCATGACCTCATGGATAAATTGGCAGTCACTTTCGTAAATAACTTACTTGAAACGAATTAAATCTAGGAAACTGAAAAGATTGGATTCTACAAGTCTCAATAGCAATGTATCATCCACAAATCCATCGTGAGAAAATTGCCAATGGCTGGATTTGTCGTTTTGCAAAGCCTTGTGAATTGAGATATTGGATACTTACAAAAGCAAGAAAATATAGAGGAAAAATTGTCAGTTTCAAACAATATGAA
>CAJDSM010008268.1:0-12610 GCA_903981925.1 Ostrea lurida | reverse complement strand
ATAAGCATTCGCCGGGATTGGCAGTGTACATAATACTAACCTAATTCACCCCCCTTTAGGTAAAGTACCAAATCCACAGGTCAATAGCTTTGGTAGTGAGAGAATGAAATGTCTTGAAAGATACAATCTGTTGCTTAGAAATATCAAAGCCCTCAATAGATATCCCTCTTTGTTCAAAAGATAAAGCTCCAGGTTTAAATTTTTGAAAATATTATTCAAAGGGATAACTAGGTCAAAAAGATATTTTACAATAGAGAGCATCTATATGTGAAAATGTCAAAGCCCCAATCCACTCTTCATTTTGAAAAAATATTGGCCCAATATCAAAGTGTTTGAAAAGTAAGTCAATATCTAATGCCAAGTTCGCTAGGTCAAAAGTCTTCGTACCAAAACAAAGGGTCTTCATGAGGCATTTAAAATGTGTAAATCAAAAGCTTCTCATCCTTGTATGCGAAAGATATAACCCTAGTTAAAGTTTTTGAAAAAGTAAGTAAACGTGTAAGTCAAGGTACTAGGTTCAAAAAAGTCGTATGGATGGTATTTTCAAAACAAAGCTGGATGAGCACCTATAAGTAGAATTATTAATCTCTAATCCCAGTTTAGTATTCAAATGATATAGCCAAGTAGTAAGTTTTTGAAAAGTAGTCAAGTCCAGGTCACTAGGTCAAAAGTCTTAGTCACCAAAATAAAGATCGCATCATTGACGCATTTATACATGAAATATCAAAGCTCTATTTCCTTTGCTTCAAAAGATATAGCCCAGGTTAAAAAAAGTTTAAAAAGGAGGTTCAAAGTCCAAGGTCAAGGTCACTAGGTCAAAAGTCTTGGTACCAAAACAAAGGCTCATCATGACGGCTAATATACATGAAATATCGAAAGCCCTATCACCTTTAGTTCAAAAGATATATTAGCCACAGGTTAAGTTTTTGAAAAGTGAGGCTCAAGAGGTCCAAGTGTCACTGAGTAAAAGCTCTTGGTAAACATAGAACCAAAAGGTCTCGTCGATGAGGCCATCGATATACACTGAAATCATCAAAGCCCTATTTCCCTTTAGATGCAAAAGATATAGCCCAGGTTTAAGATTTTTGAAAAGTTAGTCAAAGGTCAAGAGTCAAGGTCACTAGGTCAAAAGTTTGGTACCAGAAACAAAGGTCTTGTCATGAGGCTGCTATCCTCTTATTACTTATGAAAAATCATAAAGTTCCTTATATTCCTTAGCTTAGTTCATAAAAGATGATAGCCATGTTTTAAAGTTTTTGGAAAACGAAATGGCTGCAAAGTCCAAAGGTCAAAAGGTCAACTAGTGTCAAAAAGTCTTGGTACCAAAATCTAAAGGTCTTCAATCATGAGGCTACTCTATATGTGTGAAATGATCCACAAAACTATGCTCTGTTTTTTTCCCCCACTTGGTTTCAGAGAACGTATATTGTCCAGGTTAAAGTTTTTGTTGACGCGACGCCGAACGCCTGCACGCGACGCCTGCACCGGGGTCATGGACAATAGCTCTCCGGACATTCGTCCCGGCGAGCTAAATAAGAGGGGGTCAAAACTATTACGCCAGGTCGTTGGTCATCGCTCTTACGTGTAGACAGAAGTGTTTGAGAAAACGTCAGAGCAGAATCATTAACAAATGAAGCGTGGACAGGTTTAAATGAAATCAGTGTTAAATAACAATTGAATTAGTAAATGTTTTTTATAAAATATTATCATTTTTCTTCATTACATGCATAATTGTGAACATCAGGCGTTTGTTACGTCAAACTTCCACTATACTATAACATTAATGTGTGAAAGAAGACTGTGTAACTAGAGATGTGTTCGCGAAATTCCACTAAAACTTTCAGGGAATTCGTAGAATACACTTGCTTCGTCACTTTAGGGATTCATGAAATCATTCACTGTGGGAACATGACACCTTTCATCTTTTACACAATTTTACTAAGTGTGGCGATTTGAATGGTTCTACTTTACTTTATCCTTAACAGTAAGTTCACTCCAATTAAAGAATCATAGTTTTTTGCAAGATCACAAACGAATTAAATGCTCAGTGCAGAGCACTTTGGAGTTTTGACCCAGTAGCATGTGGTCTAAAAAGTAAGGTCAATTATGGTGTGACGAGAACCATAAGCAGTTGTCATTTGATTTATTTGTCTCTCATAAAAGGCCCCCCCCACCCCCCCCAATTGCTGATTTATTTCAAATGAATTAACCAAAAAAATAACAGAAATGAAAAATTCTGCTTTTATGTATCGAGTATGTTAAATAACCACAATTTTATGATTGATAGATTTTTATTCACAGCTATTTGTGTCCACTCTGAAGCCAAATTTAGCAGAACATTATGTCAAGATTGATTTCGCAAATGTCCACATCAGTCTTTAAAAGGCAGTGTGTACAGTATGTTGTGCATTGAGAATTTAATCACATATGGATCGCTATAGTGCAGGGTCTATCTTTCATTAATTTTGTAAAATTAATAATACATGTAAAGTAAATTCTTCAAATAATTACGAGCAATCATACCCACTTATAATCAAATTGATTACCAACCACATTATGAGAAAATCACCCAATATACAGAGCTGCTATTATGCTATATAACATTTTAATATAGCAGTCTAGGATAGTTGCACCTAGTAAGATTGTTGTATATCACATGATAGGGTGTCATTTCCAGTGATTTCACGAAATCATTCCTAGAGTTTTTATAGTAGAATTACTCATGAAATTTACTAAGAGATGAAAACAGTCTGATTTCACAATGTCCACGACAGTTTCGAGCGAAAATGTCGCATATAGAAACTCTAGTTAACAACAGTCTTACTGTTTGAACATATATACCACCAATGACGAATGCAGGGCTTGCATAAAACTTCAACTTTCTAATACACAACATAAATAACGCCTTGATACACCAGAGTGTAAGGGGATGCTAGCAGGCTCAGTCGGATTTCTAGCACATCCGCAATCTTGTGCGGTTGACGGACAAAATAGCACAGTGGTTACGCAGTGGGGGACAGGCAAACATGAACAGCCCAGTATCATCAGTAACTTCTGCACTTGGAAATAGTAATATGTACATAAAAGAATGAAGGTATTTATCAACCAAGAAATGCAACGAATTAAGATATTTTCATAGATAATTACATCACGTTTCGATACGCATTATCCATTCCCGTTAGAACTCGGATAAAATCGCACAATCTGTAGTGATATTTTGTTTTGTGTCCGTTTTTTCGCAATAGCCTTTTTCACATACGTCCATTGATGTTCGTGTCCAATGACCCATGACTACTCTGACAGCCAAAGATTATTTTTACAATAAACGCCATTCTTGTGTGACACAGTCACCAGACCTTTATGCTAAGTCATATTATTTGGCTATATGAGTTACTATATGAAAGTAATGAAATTAGCTCGAGATGTCCTAGCCTTATCAACTCTAATTTTATGTAGGTTTAACGAAATTCATCGAAAGTGTGTTGTATCATTCTTATACCTTGTAAACACTATGTTGTCTTCTGACAACTCTTGTTCAATCTATATTCGGCTTGAATTTGAGGCTCCCAAGGTGGATTATTGTGGAACCTCCAGTCCTCCCCGGATGTCGTAGAAATTAAAAGCTCGTGACGGACAGGTCGTCCTTCTGTTGTACATACGTACATGGCTGTTGGAGGGGGTGGGGTGGAGTCCCTTGAGGGACGAGGTAGTTGTGGCACATTCAGAGTTCATTTTGGCAATTTACATAGTCAAGATACGCTGCGTTACGCAACCAGTATGTTTTAGCTTTTTAGGACCAAGGTTTGGTTTTGGCGCAAAGGATAACCGGAAATAAGGCTTCACACACACACACACAAAATTAAACAACAAGGATTTGTGTACCTCAAATCGATGTTATTCGTTTTGGCCAGAAAATAACTGGTATCGTAACTAATAAACGTACCTATACTGGACTCCAAAACTTCACAAAAACCCTTACAGAGATACATTGCTAGATCTAGTCCGTCTTTACTCCTCACAAAAATATTCACATCTGTGAACGGTCGACAGGGGCCGGATGCTTACTCCTCTAGGCACTTGGTGTATCCACTATCCAGGGGTCCGTGTTTGCACGTCTTTTGTTTTGTATTCTGTTTGGGACTTTACGAGATTGATCACTGTTCGTTATCTTTGTTTTGTATTCTGTTTGGGACTTACGAGATGGATCCCTATTCGTTATCTTCGCTTTTTCATCCAATCAACAATCTTCATTTATTTTCGATAAGTAAATACATTGCCAATTTACAGTTTCGTCTTTTTGATATATTGGAGTGTCATTGTAGATGTATCAAGGGTCAATTTAAATGAATACTTTATGCAAAATACCGCAGATTGAATTTTTGAATTAAAGTGAAAACTAATTAAAAATTATATTTTGATACCTGCTCTTTATACCATTAGATATATCTAAATAGAAAACAAGAAATGTGTATACATATACATGTAGCTTGAAATGAAAATTCATAAAGATTTTTATGATTGAATTTCAGTATACATCACGGAACAATGTGGAAATACAATCACTCTTGATGAACAAACGATTGTGGAATTATCTCCTGTCTCTCGACCAAAGTTAAACAGCACTTCCTGCCGAATGAATCTCAGTCCCTCCATTTCAAGCAGCAATGAGTCGGGGGTAGTCCTCAGCATTCAGAGTATTAGTTTGACACCGCGTACAGCAGGCGGATGTGTAGACAACAGTATTGCTATTTACGATGGGACTGAAAGACTGAGTCAGGATCTATGCGGACTATATGTGGATCAGCATACGTTTGCCACCAATAGCACTGCTGACCAAGTGATGGGTATAGAGTTGAAATCCCGCGACACAGTAGTGAGAACAATCAGCTTTTGGGCCATAGTTACTCCATTCCACAATGGTAAAATGAGTGTTTACTCAGCATAGCTATGGTAGTGTTGATTACGTGCATGGACTAACTAGATTTAGTATACTAAACAGAATTGATTTCATTTTAGGTCTCGGAGTCTAATGTACTATATCCGTACGATATTGATAATTATACTATTCTATATAAAAACATAAAACACTTTGTAACACCTATTGTTGTAAAAAGAAATGATCATTTTTTGGAGGGAAACAACTTAATGAAAACGCTTAATTATTATCTTTCTTTTGACGTTACAGCCCCTTGCAGTTCCGGGGAGTTTAACTGTGCCAACGGTCGCTGTATCGACTTCGATCTGGAATGTAATGGAATCAATAACTGTGGGGACGGCAGTGACGAAATAAACGCCCTGTGTGGACTGTTGTACCTGACCACGGCCGCCATTGTGGGTATCGTTCTGGGAGTCCTGGCCGCTATGTTTTGTATTCCCTGTCTGGTTATCTGTCTGTGTTGCAGGAAGAAAAGGCGACAGCGGGTTATGTATCAGAGGATTTAATCCTCAGCTCACCTGTGTACAGAGGAATGGTTGCATAATTTCAAGGCTGACTCTTGATTTGTACAAGAAATTGATTCTCATAATTTTTGTATGACGTGTTAATTATATTTGTATATTTCATTTGAAATTTAGTGAAGCCATAATGAAATCCTACTTATCTATGTGTAGTTTATTTAAATTTCTTTTTTATGCAGTTTGTATATGTATTGTACAGAAGATTTTTTGTATCACGCAGAATTTTGCTGTAATTTTTGTACTTGTTTTTGGTATACCGGTATATATTTTTATGCCCCCGTGATCGAAGATCGGGGCATATGTTTTTGTCCTGTCTGTCATTCTGTCAATTCTGTCTCTTCTGTCTGAAACTTTAACCTTGGCTATAACTTTTGAATGGTAAGTACTAGGCTTTGATATTTCACATGTATGTTCCTTAATGACAAGACCTTCCGTGGATACCAACATGTTGACCTCCTGACCTTGACCTTGAAGTTTGACCTACTTATCAAAAAACTTTAACCTTAGCTATAACTTTTGACATTGATAATGTACTAGGGCTTTGATATTTCACAAGTATGTTTCTTATTACAAAGACCTTTCCATGGGTTTACCAAGACATTTTTGACCTCCTGACCTGAACTTGAAGTTTGACCTACTTTTCAAAAACTTTAACTTTAGCTATAAACTTTTGAATGGTAAGTACTAAGGTTTAATATTTCACATGTATGTTTCTTATGACAATACCTTTCCATGGGTATCAAAACTTTTTGACCTCCTGACCTTGATTTTGAACTTAGACCTACTTTTCAAAAACTTTAACATTAGCCATAACTTTTGAATGGCAAGAGTTAGGACATTCATATTTCACATGTGTATTCCTTATGACGAGTCCTTTTATCTGGTACCAAAATGGTTTGACCTTGACCTTAAATTTTGACATACATTTTAAAAAAAATTAACATTGGCCATAACTTTGAATGGTAAGGGATAAAACTTTCATATATTCACATGCATAATCCTTATGACAAGCCCTTCCACTGGCATGTGAATACGGGGCATTTCGTGTTTCACAAACACATCTTGTTTTCATTAAATTTAACGTTTGACCTTACCTGCAGTGTACTAGAAAGCATTCTCCCTTGTATGTTATGTTTCATTGCAACTATCATCTAATTGGTATTTATTTTATATCCCAAATCGATTGATTAACGACCACTAAGATACAATGAGTGATACTATACCAATAAGAAAAGACACGGATATTTAGTATCATGGTTACCTGCAAATGAAAAATTACATAGAATAAGCCTTAACTAGTAATAGTAGAAAAAAATGTTGGTAGTGAAGGTAAAACTTTTAAGTTTTCATTTTTTGAAACAAAATCTGCTTAGAAAATGGAATCCAGGTTGATGGTCAAGGGTAAGTGACTTAATTCTACTCTAAATGTGATATCATAATTATTTACATGCAATGTACATATTGCAAGTAGTGCTTTCCTGTGTATGTTTAATTGAAGATCAATTTGACATAATGTAAATGCTTTATTAATTGCATTAGTTTGTATTTTTGTCTAGTTTTCTATAGCTACATGTACTTTAGCATTAAATATGTCTGGTGTGTTATCAAAAAGATCTGAATTTCACTACAATTATTAGCACAATTAATACCAATTGATAAATGTTTAAACCTGATGTTGTACATGTATTTATTTGTCAGTTTGAAAGTATCCTTGTTAGTTGTAATTTCTTATTTACTGGACCTCTCCATGCTTGTAAGTTAGTCAGATGGAATAGCTCATGACTGCTCTTTTGAATACCGATATTGTTGAGTATTTGTAATCTCAGTCTTGTAGTTTTATCGGCATTGGCATGTCGTGTTGTTGTGTGCTTTTTCTGCTACAATGTACTGCATTTCAGATTTGTTCATGTTTTGAAAGAATTTAGTTTTTTTTAATTACACCCATGCTGTAATATATTGCTATTCCCCTTTCTATAAATGATGTGATATTTGTGTGTTTCTTACGTAAATTTATAATAAATGTGACGATTTGTTTACTAATTTTTGAAGAAAATAAATAAAATCTGTTTTGCAAACCCCCTTTGATTGGTTTTTGTGGGAAATTTTTTGAAATGCATTATCAATTATACATGTAAATATCAGATCACGGTATTATCCAGCACCATGTCGATCTTGAGATGTTTAACATATCGGGGTAGCTGGTGAGTTTCCTCTCTATGTGTCCGGCATTACAAACGGAGGTCCCGTGTCACAAAAAAGTACCTTCCATATTACCACTGAGAGCTCTCATCATGGCTTTGAATTTGTGAGACTTATCGAAATCTAATGACGTCTCTTATCTAGAATGGGGTGTAAAAAAAAACTTACAAACAAAACAAATCATAAAGATATATCAAACAACAGTATGATATTTCAAGGACATCTATTACACTAATCAGAGCACTATATCATTCAAACTTTTTAATTACAAGCCAACTCTACAGTGCCTAGATACTGATAATCTTATAACTAGTGATCAGCCATTCTACATATTAATTTGTTAAACTCCATTCTGATTCTACACACAAGTACTCTGAAGTTGATATTAAAGCAATGATAGAGTTCCTCATTGACAATATCTTTGTAGTTTTTGGCGATCAAGCCTTCCAACAGTCTGTTGAAATTTCCATGGGCACCAGTTGTGCTCCTTCGTTAGTTGACCTGCTTTTATATTATTATGAGGCAGAATTAATTCAAAAACTTCTACACGAAAAGAAGGAATCTCTAGCGGTGGCCTTTAATTCGACATTTCGATATATTGACGACGTTTTATCTATTGATAATAATGATTTTCATTCATATGTTGATTCAATATACTAATATCCCAGCGAACTAGAAATAAAATACACCACAGAGTATTCCATGATTGCTTCTTACTTGGATATTTTATTCAATATAGACATTAGCGGCAAATTAACTACTCAACTTTATGACAAACTGCACGATTTCAGCTTCTCCATCGTCAACTTCCCATATTCATGTAGCAATATTCCATCATCACCTGCATATGGTGTGTATGCCTCTCAACTTATTCAATTTGCAACGGCTTGTTCTAGGTATTATTATTATTATTATTATTTTATTCATTTATAAAGCGCAAAATTACATATAGTTTCTATGCGCAAAATTACATATAGTTTCTATGTTATGATCAGTTTTTTAATCAAGACAGGGTACTTACAAATAAGTTGTTGTTGCAGGGGTTTCAACAGTCACATTTAAAGGCAGCATTTCGCAAATTCATAACGATTTAGTTTGCCAGCACGGCCTGCAATTGGGTCAAATGCTGTCTGATGTGTTTCATAGCAATATTTAAGCCGTTTTTTTTAGACATTCGATTATTACGTGCATTAATTCAGTAGAAAAGTTAATGCATCAACATTTCAATTAATGTGTGCAATATTCAGAATTGAAGATATCGTTCATTTTTTTATGAAATGTTGCAGCCATCAAATAAAATTTTAATGTATGATACATGTATTTTTAAATGATTAAAGATATCTTCATTTATTTGAATTCATGTGGATTTGGCGTTCCATAGAAATGTGCACCTTTTCTTTGAGACTTCGGTATACATCGTCAAAGTTTACGATTATCAACCATTATCTTAAAACAACATAGAAAGTCGAAGATACACACACCATTCATCAAAACAGTTTAAAATCAATCCAGGTAAAATAATAAAAGTCATAACATAATTATAAAGTAATTAAAATGTATGATTTATCTCTTTAAAAAATAGAATTTGCCCAAAACTACAAACAATTGTATGTCCATTCTATAGATAACGTAAACATTATAGAAGACAACAAACAATAATGGTTTTCTATTCCACAGAGAGGATACTCTGTTTTGTCAGGTCTGTACACTAATGAAAAGATTGGAGTGAAACGTTGAAGATAAAGGGCTGAAATACCAGGTATGTGCTGGCGGGCGGGCGGGATTCGTATACTGTATTCTGCAAGCCCGCCTTTTCAATGATTCCGCTAGAAAGAGGAGCATTCTTTTGACACATCGGTACATTTTGTATATATGTAAGCATTTGAACACTATGAACTATGGATGTATATGGTTTAGGTATTTAAAAAATTCTTAAAGCACGGGGGTTTTCCCCAAAAAGTTTTTAATCCTTTAAAATATGGCATAATAAATTTTGATAAAACGTGCACATTTTTGTGTCATTTTGCTCAGCAAATATAGGGCAACTTCGTGATAATTTTATCACTATATGTAGATCCTATTATTTTCATTATGCATAACATTACAAATCCCACATTCATTTCTGGGTCAAACTTGCACAACTGCCACTCTATAGTATTTTTTTTTAAACAAGAGGCCCATGGGCCAATGCTCACCTGAGTGACCCTTTGGCCTCGCACTTATTCAGGAAGCTTTAGGATAAATGTGTATTTTGGTCTTGTAGAAGATTTTAAATATATATTCAAAGTATTAAAACTTTGATCCCCCTTATTTGTTTGGCCCCAAACAAACCCCAGGCGTCATGATTTGTACAAACTTGAAATTTTCATATTATATCAGAAAAGCTTTCAAATAAAATGTCTCAGGCTTTTCCTAAGTCAGGGGTTCTTTAAAGGATTTTCCCCTATATAATCAGTGTGTAAAACCTTTGATCCCCTAGTTGGGGCCCATCGTAACCTCCGGGGGTCATGATTGGAACAAACTGAATCCGTCTCTATATTTTCAGGAAGGCTCCATATTAAGATTTTCATGCTTTTCCTGGGCCCAGTGGTTCTTGAGAAGATGGAGATTTTTTAAAGAGTATTCTTCTCTATAATAATCATATGTAAAACCTTTAATCCCCCCATTGTGGCCCCATCGTACCCCGCCGGGGTCATGAACTTTGAACAAGCTTGATATCCCCCACTATATCAGGAAGCTTCCATATAGAATAGTTTCAGTGCTTTTTCGCCCTGGCCCAGTGGTTCTTGAGAAGAAAATTTTGTTAAAAATTTTCCCTACTATACATTCATATGTAAAACTTTGACCCCTATTGATGGCCCCTATCGTACCCTCTGGGTCATTGATTTTGAACAAAACTTGAATCTCCACTATAATCAGGAAGCTTCCATATAACAATCTTCGCTTTCCTGGGCCAGTGGTTCTTTGAGAAGAAGATTGTTCCCAATTTTTCCCTATATAAATCATATGTAAAACTTTGATTCCCTTATTGTGGCCCCAATCGTGCCCCCGGAGGGTCATGGATTTGAAACAAACGTGAATCTCCACTATAATCAGGGAAGCTTCCATATAAATCTCAGCTTTCGCCTGTCCCAGTTGGTTCTTTGAGAAAAGATTTTTAAAGATTTTCCCTATTATGAATCATATGTAAAACTTTGCACCTCTATTGTGGCCCCATCGTAACCCCGGGGGTCCATGATTTGAAACAACTTTGAATCTCCACTTATACTCAGGAAGCTTCCATATAAATCTCAGACTTTCCCTGCCCTTAGGTGGTTCTTGCAGAAAGAAATTTGTAAACGATTTCCCTATATAATATTATTAAAACTTTTGATCCTCGCCTATGTGAAGGCCCCATCGTACCCCGGGGGTCATGATTTTGAACATAAAACTTGAATCCCGCCAATCATTATACTGCTCATGGGAAAGGCCTTCTGCAATCGAAATGTACTCTATCATAGAATTTTCAGCTTCCTGGCCCGCAAGTGGTATACGTACTTGGAGAAGAAGATTTTAAGATTTCCCTTATATAGATCTATGTAAAACTTTTGATCCCTATTGTGGGCCCCATCGATACCCCCGAGGGGTCATGATTTGAACAGCAACTTGAATTCCCATATATCAGGAAGCTTCCATATAAATTCAAGCTTTCCTTGGCCGCAGTGGTTCTTGAGAAGAAGATTTTTAAAGGATATTTTCTCCCTATATAATCATATTGTAAAACTTTGATCCCCTATTGTGGTGCCCACGATCTACCCCCGGGGGTCATGATGTTGAACATAAACTTGAATTCTCCCACTAATCAGGGAAGCTTCCATATAAATTTCAGCTGCCTGAGGCCCAGTGGTTCTTGAGAAGAAGATTTTTAAATGGACACACCACACCTATTTTGTGCATTTTCGTCGATTACCTCCCTTTGAGGGGGCCTGAGTCCTTCATTTGAACCAAAACTTGAATCCCCTTTACCCAATGATTGATATTGTACCAAGTGGTTGGTTTGAATTTCGCCACAAGGTTCTTTGAGAAGAAGTCGGGAAAATGGAGAAAAGTAACGGACAGACGGACAGACAGACAGAACGGAAAAGACGACGGACAACAGTTATCAGAAAAGCTCACTTGAACCTCTTCGGTTCAGGTGAGCTAAAAAAGGTGTGATTTACTGGTGAAATTTTACGTCATCAATGCAGTTAACATGTACTACATGTGACATAAAAAAATGGCGAGTATTCTTAAACTTCAGCTATTTGAGTTATACAAGTATGCAAATGTGAACCTTTGATAAAATCTTCCTAGGCTTTTGTATACATATATCTGACGAGAAATGTAGAAACCTGAATGCTTTTTTTTTTAAATTATATCTGATGCAGATTGTTGTATCACTCATAGCTGTATCTTACAAAGATACGTTGTTGACCCGGCAGAAATGGTATTCTTATTCCCAAAGTCGCATTCCAAATAGTAATACACATTTCATATAATTTTCACGTTTTCGAGGTACATGTATCAACTTAAGCCTAAACCACTAATAGTCTTCTCTCGAATGAACTGTATCAAATACATGTAGTTAGATGCATATAGAGCTCTGTTCTCTTGAATACACCACATTACAGTGTTCGAATACCACGCGAAAGCATGAAAAGGTTGTTCATTTACTAAGAGGCCTGAACCAAAACATGATGAATTACTAGCCTCAAATTAAATTCAGGTAAACATAAGCAAATTTTCGTTGTCCTCCTAATTGCATACTGATTAAGCACTATTCTGCAAAATCCTAGTGACGCATAATGAAAAACACAAAACTTGTCAAGTCAGTTTTTGCAGCAGAATGAAACACAAACACGGCCGCCAAGATGGCCATCATAAAACGCCAGTCCATTGGTTGCCGACATCGCCAGACGTCCTCGTCCTCTCCCAG
>CAJDSM010008252.1:15359-27169 GCA_903981925.1 Ostrea lurida | reverse complement strand
TCATACGTTTTGATGCAGTCAATTTTTGATGTTGATATTAAAGAAACGCTGGATTTCCTTTTCAAAAATATCTTTGTAGTTTTTGGCGATCAGGTCTTCAAACAGTCTGATGGAATTCCCATTGGCACGAATTGTGCTCCTTTGTTAGATGACTTGTTTTTATATTCTTATGAGGCATAATTCATTCAAACGCTTCTACATGAAAAGCAGAAAGCTCTAGCAGTGGTCATTTAAGTCCATATTTCGATTTTTATAACGAACTGCACCTGTTTCTGTGGTTCATAACACGGGTTCGTGAAAAACGATATGAACTGTACTAGAGTTCAAAAGAATGCAAAATTGAGGTTAGTGGTCAAATCAACGGGGATCAATCAGTCTTAGCGGCTTACGCATACGTAAAAAATCTGCACATGCAGCCTTCGAAACTGTATCTCCACGGTAAAAGACATTTGTTTTGTCACGGAGGTGACAAGGGCAGTTTTTGTGTTTTTATGAAGTAGAAAATAAGTGTAAAGAAATTTCCAACTTCTTCAATCTCGTGAACGTTGCAGAGATCGTCAAAATGGAATTGACGACGTCAAACAATAACAATGCGAAGAAATAGAAAGTAAAATCACAAGAATATGCCTTTATGATCGTTGTGTGATAAAAGAAACTATCAAACTCGTGCTTGTATGACATTGTGAAATTGTTACCTGGAAATTTAAATATCCCTCGACAATGCTCGGGAAATTTTAATTTCCGGTAACTCCTCGACGCACTCATTTCAATGTATACATCAAATGTTCATAATCGCACTATTAAGAACTGAAGCAAAAACATACTCAAGATCTCTAGTAATTATTGAACAGGCTAAACGATTTTATTCTACATGGAAATCGATAATGATGTATTTCATTAATCTTTCGATTCAATATATCCCAACGGACTATAAATAAAAGACACCACAGAGTTTTTCATATCTGCTTCATACTTGATATGTTATTGAACATAGACATTAACGGCAAACTAACTCAACTTTTTCATATAAATCATATACGGTACCAATTTTGATGAACGTTTGGTAACAAACGGGACGATTTCAGCTTCTCAATTGTTAACTTCCCATATTTATGTAGCAATATTCCATCATCACCAGCATATTGTGTGTATGTCTCTCAACTTACTCGATACGCAATAGCTTGTTCTGCGTATGAACAGTTTTTGAATCGAGGCAGGCTACTTACATACAAGTTGTTGTTGCAGGGGTTTCATCAGTCTCGTTTAAAGGAAGCATTTCGCAAATTATGTGGTCGTTATAACGATTTAGAGTGTTTCATACATTGATTTTTACTATGGATTGCTCCATTTACCTGATCAAGACAATGAGCTCAAGGCGGGTGTGACCAAACAAAAGGGATGTTTTCTCTACCTTGGCACCTGATCCCACCTCTGGTGTCCAAGTTTTGTTTTTGTATTCTATTTGGGACTCACGAGATTACTTTTCGTTATCTTTGCCTTTACATGACAACCTAAGGATAACCCATTATAGCTGAAATTAGCTAATTTATAATGGAGTCCTTATAATTCCATAATAGATTAAAGATTATACTGTTGCTTCTCCAACTGAAAAGGACCCGTGGGGGTCCGGGTTAGAATAGGCTTCCAGCATCCCCTTGCGTGTCGTAAGAGGCGACTGAATGGGGCGGTCATTCGGATGAGATCGGAAAAACCGAGGCCCCGTGTCACAGCAGGTGTGGCACGAAAAAGATCCCTCCCTGCTCAAAGGCCCTGAGTGCCGAGCATAGGCCTAAATTTTGCAGCCCTTCACCGGCAAATGGTGACGTCTCCATATGAGTGAAATATTCTCGAGTGCGACGTAAAACAGTAAATAATCAATCAATCAATCCAACTGAAATGAAAAAAGGAAATATTCATATTTAGTAATCAGTCATTCAAAAATTTACTGTGTTTAAACTCCACTCTGATTCTACACACAAGTATTCTAAAGTTGATATTAAAGCAATGCTGGAGTTCCTCATTGTCAATATAATTGTAGTCGTGCGTGATCAAGTCATTAAACAATCTGTTGGAATCCCCATGGGCACGAAACGAAATGTACACAATCTAATAAATATTAGATCCTTTTGATCCGCTCACGTATAGATCCGCTGAGCGGATCAAATGGATCTAATTTTAATTAGATTGCATGGTCGCAGGGGAGGCAGGGGTGAAATGGGACGTATTCACCGGTCAGAATAATATCAGTAAACCAACAGTCACGTTTAAAGCCATAATCTTGGTAAACCGTGGTAGTTATAAGATTCAGTTTGCCAGTATAACCACATCTGGGTCAAGTGATGCGTGATGTTGTTCCATAGCAATTGCTGGGCTTTTTCATACACTGCTCGTTGACTACGGATTGTTCGTTACTGATATCAGACTGGGCTCACGGCCGGTGGACTGTCACAGGGTATGCCTCAACCTCCTACGGCTTCTCTTATCCCACCGTCTGGTGTCTCCAGGGGTCTGTGTTTGCTCCAACTCTTGTTTTGTTATTTTGCATATGGGTACATGGCGAATTGATCACTGTTCGTGAGAATGGCCTTACTTTATATAACTAATTGATATATGCCACACAATATATATTAATCAATGAATATCACAATGACTAGCCGTGTATCTCTGCTTCTCTCTCTCTCTCGTCTCTCGTCTCGTCTCCTCCTCTCTCTTCTCTTCTCTCTCTCTCCTTCTCTCCCTCGTCTCTCGTCTCTCTTCTTCTCTCTCTCTTCTCCTCTCATCAATTCTCTCATCTCTCTCTCCCCCCTCTCTCAGATATTCCAAAGCAAATTCAATTCGGTTTGTGGATAGGAACTACTGAGACATAATGAGGTCTATATTTAACAGTAACAATTGTCGTGTGTATTTGATTGTAAAATAAAGTCGGTGAGTCTCCTAATGAGACTAGATGAAATATTCTTGAGTGGGGTAAACGCATGGTTGGCAACAAAGGCGGATAACTCGGATTACCACTCCGTACATTTCCCACTCTTAAAGACTCACAAGAAAAGAGTGCGCACCACATTTTCGCACATGAAAGTGCGTTCAGACTACGTAGCAGCGCGCATCACATCCTCTGAATACGCAAAATGCAAGAGTGTCAGTACTTCTCTCAGTTATATTAGGCTTACCTACTACTACCCGTTGTCTAAGGTTTTACAGCGGATAGCATACTGTAAATCTGCTCTGCTTGACAGAAAAATGTCAAATAAAATCTATAAAAATATTTTGTTACGATAATTATTTGTATAATAATAATAAAAGTCTAAACATTTTTTCATAGCATGTGGAAGCGACAGGTGTATATTCTATTTTATGGATGTCGCCGGTGACTTTGTGAATTTGGGGGCTCGACACTTGAAATAATTTGGCACCAACTCAGTTTTTTAAAACAACAGATCTGCGTATGCTAATCTACATTTCCGTGATGAACAAAATGCTGACATTGCCGTGTGAAACAGACGTAAATGCGCAGTCGGAAGTTAAGAATTTATTTTGGGTGCTGTTCTGATTGGTCAATTGTTTGCATTTTGAGATAGTACATGTTCCATATTATGACAAAAAGTCTCCGAGAGTTCGAGGTCATATCATTAACCCCTGAACATGTTGAATTTCACTTATTATACCAGACATACATTTTTTAGATGTGAACGCTACGTACCGGCCTAAAATGCTTTACCTCCTCTTTTTAAAGGCATTATTGTGTCAACACATTGTGTATTTTTTCATCACGCAGGAACTAATGCTATTGACGGTTAAAAAGATTAAAAAGATAAAAAAGATGGTAAATTGTAAAAAATAAAGAGGATATAATTGTCGTTTTTGATGAAGTTTGTGCTGCAGAGAAATCTGGATTAATTAACGAATAGCCAAGGATCTGATGGAACGTTTTCTGGGATGACTTGTCTGACGAACGTCAGAAGATCGACGTCCAATGCGTACTATAGGCAGCAGCAAGGTTAACAGTGTGAGAAAAAATAAACAGTAAGAAAAATACACATTCTATTACTTTAGATAATTTATTGAACTGCTGTTATTATTTTTTTTTAACTCCTAGTTTTATGTACTGTGAAAAGCTTTGAATTTTCGATTGTGCTGTTAGTCATTTGAAGAAGTTTTTTGTTCGTTGAGCGCCCCCTGGTAACTGCGTGTGAGCCCGCGCGAATAGCTTTCCGAACGAGTCAAAACTAGGTGTCATATGAATAACAGCGGGGTCTAAAACGAATTTTTTGTGCTTCCCTGACAAGAATTCATACGAAACTCGTATTTATTAGTTTGGAGTAAGAATAACATAAATTAATCAAGTTGGTTAACAAATATTTACGACGACGGATAAATTCGTTTTTCCTAAAATAGAGATTTACTTCAAATTTTGATATCATTAAATTATGTATTCAATATGTATAATCAACGGAAAACAAAATATCCCATCGTTCAATTTATATTTTCTGTGGGGGACGTTTCAAAAAGTAGGCATGAAAATGCGTTAATGCAAGAAATAATAGGAAATCTCCATTGTGCGATATAAAAGTTGATATAAAAAAAATTTCTAAAATAGGAGTTTTAATTCCAAAACGAAGAATGAATAGTAAGGACACAATACGTCTTAAAAAATTATAGAAAAAAAGTTGTAAGGTCATCGGCAAAATCTTTCAGGGGGCTGTCTCAAAGGGATATTTTTGACAATATTTCCACATGAATTATGTTGCCAACGATTAATAAATAATTATTGTTCTACTTAGCGTCAATCATTTTTCCATTTTGGCATAACTATATAGTATTTTGGAGAATGTCATTTTTCATATGTATCAAGCATGAATTCCATTGTATATATATTTAAAAGGGGCGGTTCAAACATGAATATATAGAACGTGTCTTCAATTCAATAATTCAAATATAAAACATAGCATGTGCGGCTTGATACGATGAATTGTAGTACACCTAAAATGTTTAACACTGTCATTGTATTATTATTTTCTACAATTGTTAAAATTTCTAAATAAACTAACAAATAAGCATGCGTATTTTGTATTGAGAAAGAGACAAAACAGATAATACTTGTCGCAGTTTGGAAAATATAAACAGTACTTTGTCTTTCTGTCTTCATCTCAATAACAGGTTTTCTTGTAGAAAACCATTAAATACAGAAACAAAACAAAATAATATAATTGTTATTCCTTTGACAGTTTACATCGTATTAATCTAAAATAGGAATTCTGAACCATTTCGATACATTAGTTGAACTGTAAGTGCATGTACAAAGTGGTACACGATAGGTAGTAGTACTTGTTTTATTCGGACACAAATACTAAACAACGTTCAATAAATAAACCAGCATTATTATATCTCAGTGTATCTCTATTATAAAAGATAAATAGAAAACCGACTTGTTTTGCAATATTATTACATGTGCCCTTTCGTGTGACAAGTATCTACTCTTGGGATAGAGTTCACGCTATTCAAGCGACAACACGATTCCCTGCACAAAGCGGCATTTTGACTCAAATATCAAAACCAGTGACATGTCAACGCACCTACTATAAATAATATTCATGATAAATAGTTGCTTGTAGGATTCAATAATTAAGAATGAAGATTTTTGTTTATCGCCTATGACAGCTTGCAATGCGCGGTTTTTTGCGCAGAAGCACGAAAATTCGAATTAGGTTCTGTCTCGTTAAGTTAATAAAATCCATCAATAATCTGACGATTTCAGTGCATTCTAAGTTGAAATAAAAATATTGAGATTTGTTAGAACAATAGCCTTTAATTACTTTAATATTTCTATGGTTATGAACATCGTACCTTATTGTGCTGAAGCCATTTATGTATCATGAATTTTGACATTGAAAAAGCGGTGGACGATTGTCGCACGACTAATATGATCAACGTCAGATTAACAAGTTATTTACCTCCAGTATATATGATTTTAAAAATATTCTAATTTGTTCTGCTTAGAATTGTATAAGCGGAGTGGATTTTGGGGAACATATATATCTCGAATGTCATTTTAGCTGAGATTTTTAAGCGCCTCCTTCCCCCCCCCCCCCCCCCCCCTCTTTTGAGCCGTCACTGACTGGGCTAAATACGAAGGTGATAGTCGTTTATTTATACAATGTAGATAAACATCAGCTATGGAATAAGAAGAAAAAGTGTGTATTTAAAAACACAAGAATGTACGACGAAAACCGGGGAGCGGTGGAAACGTGAACCGGAAAATTGACGATATATAACACGTTACGTAAGTACGTACTCCATAGGTGCTATCGACTAAAGAATACTAACGAAAACCTTGATTTATTAAATAGTTACATTCTATGGTAGACATCGCAAAGTAGGTTTTTCAATTCCGTTTATATTTTGGTGGCTACAAGTCCGTACTTTTTTTAATATCATTTTAAAAAATCAAGTATTTTACCTTCATCGATCATCACCACAGCTTGATCTATATATTTCGAAGTAAAATTGTAAAAATCGGAGGTGGGGGTGATGAGGGCAATAAGTGCAACTTCAATATAATTGGACAACTAAATATACCTAGTTTTTCATTCGGGTTGAAGTCATATTTTGTTTTGGACAATAATTGTGATATACCGCATTATTTGTAAGTTGTACAATGATAAACGTATGTGAAAAACCACCAATATAAATAAGTGCGTTGAATGTTTCATGAACACATGAAGCCCGTGGTATAATTGTTTTATTTTGCTTTTCTAATCTTTATGATTGGAAATTTTCATGTTAAAAGTGAATTTTTGTGACGGTAGGTCTACGAAAGCTGTTCAAATATATTTTTTTGTTGACATGGCAACCACTTTGAATTTTATCATATATACAAATAAGTGCTATTTTTTGTGTTTTAAAATTCAAATTTCATCAACGTCAATCACAAACTTGTTAGTTAGTACTCTTGTTTTAAAAAATAGATCTCCTTTCTCAACACTCCGGTAATTTGCTTGGTGTAGTTTTTATTATAACTGTAGCGTTGCAATCCCAATTATTAATATTTTTGGATAAAATTCACTCCGTGTTGTTATTTGGCAGACAGCGACCATGACGTACTATGCTGCAGAAGTTTGCTAGGTAACTTAGATTTTGCCCCCTGGTTATGATCGTTCGTTCAAGAATTCTTTTAATGCACATTATGGGCTCATTTCTGATGGTTCCCTATCAAAAATGAATCTTTTTAAAATGCATAGACTAGATTATTGTATAGGTCATTTTGATAGGTACCCCGTCCCAAAATTCATTATAAATCTAAAATGATTAATTGATACCTGAGTTCAACATACAACCCCCCCCCAAAAAAAAAAGCCCACAACGCACGCTATGCTAAAATAGGGCCGGTAAACAGGAGTTTCCATGGGTGGGTGCACAAGGACTTAGGCAATGGTCTGAGGCGGCTGTAGGCCCATCGCACTGGTCCTAGTAGGTGGATTCCAGGGGGCGAAGCTCCCGGAAGCCTTGAGAGATTTCCAATTTCTCATTTTGGAAATAAGGGTGGAATACACCGCTCTGGGTTTACGGCGCCTTGATTATTGATGTAAGTGGGGGAGGGGGACTCAACCTATACTTGTGGGTACAGACGTTTCTCTGCTTAGATTTGTCCAAAATTCATATATTTCAATATTTTTGAAAACCATTACCTTCATTATTCCGGTTGAAAAATTATGTCCCAATCAAATATATTTCTTGCCCACTATTGTGCCTTGTTCAGTATAGGTGCTGTTTCATACAAGTAAGATGCGATATTTATTGTAATACCCAGAATGTAGTTATATTATGGGGGAAATGTCATGATTTTTCATCAATTACCGAATTTTTATGAGGATCAATTTCCAACGGATACATTAGCATTCAATGATGTCAATTCTACCGAGTTGATAAGATTGGCATCCCATGCGATAATTTGACTTAGGTCAAAGAGAGCGACCAGTAAATTCCAGCGGCCATCGTCTGTGATACCAATATATAGGAAGAGGAACGCCCACCCCGGGATGATTTGCACCTAATCTGAATTATACGTATAAATTATAATTTTCTAATTTTACAGAAGATCGATGCTGCGTCTGTCCTCCCCTGAAGATGCCTCGATTTTATAAGAGCTTGGGCTGGACGATTTGGCTCCCGGCCTAATACTTCCGGCGTGCTGAGGAGTGTCAATATGTTTTACCTTAGTACTGTAATAAATCTGACAAGTAAATAAATGTAAATCAAATTGTACATACATCTAGTCCTACATCAGGTTTGGTCCTACATATGTAATCAATGTTTTTTTTTAAATTAATATCTGGTATAACAATTGCATTTATCAAAATGCCAGACTAATGTTTTTGTATAATTAAACTCACACCTATATTGTTGCCCGAATGTGTTTATAAATTTTCGAATTCAAAGCCTTATTGTTCACACTAAGTCGCAAATAGTTTGAAAAGAAAAGTATATTTCACGTTGTTTTACAGGCTTGAGCCACAAGAAAACACAAATTGTTCCATCGATGTTCCAATACTAAGCTCTCACGGACACGATACAGAGTGGTGCCTAAAGGTAAGTGAACAGAAATAATAGTTAGGGCCCGCATGAAATGCAGGTGCCCTATAGTACACATTGTCCGTCGTGCCGTCTGTATGTTTGTCTGTCCGGCAACAATTTGTTGTATGCGTTTACTCAAAAATTTTATCGAACATTTTGGAAAACTTTTGCACAATTGTACTCTTACCATATAGAGGCAAAATGTATAAAATTCTGGTTATCCGTCCGTGCCGTCCAAGTCGTCCTGTCGTCAAATTTTTTGTTGTGAGCGATAGACTTAAGAATCGTGATGCGATAACCAAAAAGGTTTCCGATCGAACATTTTCGAAAGCCATTGCAGCCAATTGTGATCCATATAGAGGCAGAAGTGTAAAATTCTGGATTGCCTCCGTCCGTTCGTATCTGTCCGTCACATTTCCGTATGACTGCCGAAGAAAAAAAAAAAAAAAAAAAAAAAAAACGATATAAACTCAGAAAAGTTTTATGCCTACATTTGAAACTTTGCATAATTGTACTCTAACAATAAGAGGTAGAAGTTATAAATTTTCTGGGTCTGGTTTCGTTCGTTCTGTCGACAACATTTTCGTTGTGATGCGTATATACTCATATGTGATGCGTATACCAAACAGTTTCTAATCGTAAAGTTGAAATGTGCACATTTTACTCTAAGACAATAGAAGACGGCGGCAACAGAGTGGTTATGGATATATATGTGTCCAACGCTGAAAATTAATACATTTAATGGAATTCCTCCAATGTCAGTTAACACAGAGGAATATCGATTTTTGTTTACGCTGATTGATTCGATCAGTTAGAAAGAATGTCTTGAAGTTACTTTTTCAAAAATCTTATTCATGTGTATGATATGATGTTATATTCACAATTTAATATAGTTTCATATTAGACCCCGTACTAAAGCATTTCTGTATCGAAATACAAGTTCGCTGTTCCTTGATAGCTCGGCGGGGGGCCCTGCTGGAGCCATGTCAGTTTTCTAGTTTACTAGCTGTGCGATAATACGTATGTGTCCGCATTCATTTATAAAAAATTCGTATCGCGAATACGTTGTTTTCAATACCGGTAATCGGCAGATGATGTCAGGCTTAAGGGATTGTACGGTCAGCTTGAGATTGCTCCAATAAATGTACGTTTAATTATGGATACTACATTTGTGAATTGTGTTCTAAAAACACTAAGTCATGAGTTTTTTTCTACTCCAAATAGACGCCATGGAGTTAAGCATTGAAACCCAAGTCTTCGTTTTCTGTATTTTTTCAATATTCTGCATAGAATCAATCTCATAGTCCATTGAAATAAGAGAAAAAAGCGTTGATTTTCTACTTTGCAATATGCATGCAATCAAATGCTGGCGATGCTCTTAACTTTTTTGTTAAAAAGGATTAGCTTGTGGTCAATGTTATAGTAAATGAAGTGCTTACTATAGAGTGAAGATTAAGCTCTTACGACTTGGTCAAAAGCCGTAAAAGGTAGAGAGACCGGCCGTTGTATGCGGAAATGAATGTAACAGGTCGCTTGAAGATGAATAGATAAAATTGTCATGAGAATTACATGAAAATTTATAAGTGAGTTTAAACTTAATTAAAAATGTATTGTTAATGAAAGATAACTCAGTAGTGACTTAAGAGGTTTATAATGACCTCTATCAAAAACATGCTGTATAGAATATCGCGCCAAATCCCCCAACTCTCACCCCGTCACTCGTAGCAAAACCTCGACGTGCATTAGTGCCAATCAGGATTTTATCACATGTATGGCAAAAGTTGGTTGTTTTGAGTCCCGCAGGCCGGAAATCCAACTGATATTGTAGGAATAATGTTATGTCTATACATGAGTTGTATAAGAATGGCTGTAAATATAGATTTTTTCCGAGTATGTTACAAAGAAGTACTGATTGGGACTGATGATAGGGCTAATTAGTTGCTGTTACGATCGTTGTGCACTAACTTATTTTTTTTAAATAGTGTGTACGTATAGCTATTTTCTCACTAATCTGGAAAGTGTTGCAAAGGCATAAGTGATAGACTTACGATAATTTGGTGAAGAGGCATTGACAGATGATGAGGATGCAATATTGAGCAATATTCCTGAAGATCTAGGTAATACTACCGTCAGAACCAGGAGTTTGTTAGTATTAAGTTAACTGAGTCAAGTACCGCTGTGTTGCAAGAGTAAGACATTATCAAGGAATGGATCTATAGGAGGCCCTGTGACCATGGTACATGGTACTAGGCCATCGAATGCAGTGGGTAGATAAATATTGGCTAAAAAATTAATTGTTGCATTGCCTTATCAAATACGATGAAAGAGAGTTTTCTTGATAATTTAAAGTAGGGGGCGGCATAGCTTGTGATGTGTTTTAAGTTTCGAGTAGCGATTACTATTGCGTCCCCATTTGCCAGTGGTATGGGTCTTGTCAAATGTTTGTCTGTGCGACTTTTGATTGGTAATTGTTCCTCGTTGAACGATGCTTTATGTTCATTTCAAATGTACTTTATTTCGTTAGAAGGTCGTGTGATAAATTTACTCCTTTTGTAAGAATCTATTTACTTCCCTCATCGAGACGCCTAATTGCATTATCTGGGAAAACTGTGATCTCTGCCGATAGTATGATGGAATTGTTGAAGGTATTGTGAGAGTCTAATTACAGGTAGTACTTGTAGTGATGGAGGAACTTGTAGAAGTATTACCATGTCTTATCATCAATGGATGATTGAATGCAGCCATTAAGCCTCCTTTCCACGATGTCAGTTGCAATAATGTTGTTTATTTAGATACCTGCTAGAGTCCTGCTAGTTGAAGTTTCACTTCCCTTTATATTGCATATTGTTGTAAACGAATATATAAATTGAACTTGTCTGATACATTGCAGATATGATGCTTACCTAAAGGGTGAAGTATAAAGTGTTCAAAATAAAGGATTGATATTGTTACTGAGTATAGATCTATCATGTTCCGACATTTGTTCGAAAAGTTAGTTGCCGAATACATGAAGAACATTGGAAGATTCAATCGTGTAGCATGTACGCTTTAAAGTTTACGATTTTGCTCTGAGAGCTGTTTAACATTAAAATCTTCCTAATAGAAATACTATTAGTAAGTCACGGTTGGCAGAGAGGTAGGCTTCTGCAATTCGAATAAAAGAGATCCCAATAACGAACTATAATCGGAGGCTATATGTAATTCAACAATGAATTTTTTTTTTTTATTACAGTCACGCT
>CAJDSM010008252.1:0-15334 GCA_903981925.1 Ostrea lurida | reverse complement strand
CCGTTGTTGTTTGTTGAGAGAGATTGCTTCTGTAATGATGTGTAAAAAAGAATTACCTAAATACATAGATAGTATCATCTGACACCATTTAAAAGGAAAAAGAAAACAGTCATAACATTGGGCTGGAATTAAACCATCATTACAATTTACAAACATGTAACGCTAGTCAAAAATTACATAAGATGAATAAAGTTATGCAAACTGTACCAGATTGAAACAATATGGGTTTGTGAAAACACCGAATTGCACATGCCAGTGAAGGGGCTGTGCCAAGAGGATTACCGCAGTGAAATATTGAAAGGCTGTCACTTTACCATTCAAAATTAATCATGTAAATGTTTTGAAAAAGTTGGTGGATAAAGAGAAATGCTATTGCAATGCGGCCCCAACAGTAAATTATATAAGAAATAAATTTTTCTCGTTGCGTGCTAGAATTTAGCATGATTCTGATTCATTAACATATCATTTAATTTTAGTTCACGCTGATTCCACCTAGCCGCCGATTCTCATTGGTTAAATACACCGTTTAAAGGAATTGAGGTATTATCTTCAGATCAGTACCTGGAACAAACAAGTCAAGATAATGGACATTGTATTTTTGTTGTAATATAGAGATTAAATGTGAAGATATAAATTCTTATATTTTTTCGGGTGATATGCGGTTATCACCGATGATTTTAGACGGTTAAAACTTTTCATCAATGGCTTCGCGCATTGATGAGTTTTACTGAGTCATAACAATTCGGTGATACCGCATCACCCGAAAATATATAGATATTCATCGTCTTATTTGTTACTTTTCTAGTGATTTAATGTTACATGGGCATTACAGTTCACGTACAAGGCGATATATAGAGCTCTGAGTTTAACGCTTGGGGTTTCCTCGATTACACTTAAAATTCTCATAGGTATGTTGACCCCCGTCCACCAGCTTTTACAGAGAGTAATCATGATATTCGATAGGACGCTCGGTTAAATATTCAGGATGCTGTTTGATATTTTCAAAAAAATTTAAATTTACGTACAGCGATAGCCGTTTATATACAGCGCAGATATTTTAAAAATAAATCAGCAAGAGATTCTCCATAGCAAACCTCTCCATTATGAAAACCTGTTTGAACTCCATGATCACTACCGATAACAGGCTGTTGCTCTTACACAAAAGATTATATTCACTTTGTTATTCCAATGCTTTAAGGAGCGACATAAACACGTCCTCACCGTCATGGACTTTTAATTTAGAATGTATTCGATTGATGCATGGAAATGTATATATATCATTGGCGAAATGAAATAAAATAAGGGGGGGGGGGGGTGTTCAGGGTTGGATCCATTCTCTGGGAACACCTAGTATGTAGTTTTTTTAAAAAGTGGTTCAAATAGTCTTTTGCTATAACAAAATAACTAGCACTGAATGGTGATGGATTTCTTTTCTGTAATAAACTTTTACGCAATTTGCAGTGACAATTTTACCTGAACTATTTTACAGACTACGATACTACATATTCAAAAATAAAAATCAATAATTCAAGTATTTTTCATTAAATTCATATGACCAAGATATTTGTCATATTTTGCATCAAGGCAATTAGATAAGAAATTAACACCAACACCCAATAAACCTGCTCGAAGCAGTGTGCCCCAAGCGAAAGGAAGTTTTTTTTCGGGGGGGGGGGGGGTCCCGTCTCTTATTGTTATTTAGTACATATTTAGTATCGCAACTCTTGTTTTTGATTCTGATTTAGGACTTACGAGATTGATCACTGTTCGTGTATCTTTTGCCTTCTAGCCTTGTGACGTACAAATCTAGTGTTTTGAACGAAATCCGAATAAAGTGATGGTGAAACTTATTACAGTTCGCATATATATATTTCTCCAATTAGTGGCTACGTATAGATCATAACGAGTGTGCTTTTAATAACTAAAAGTTGTAAAAGCGTAGAATATTTGCAATGTCACTACGAATAAATAACAATGTATAATTTCAGGTGGAAAAACTATAATTGCTTCTATAAAAAGGTCATGAAATAATGTCACGTTCATTTTTAGCGGGGAAAGCACGCACGAGGTCGTTTAATGTTGCCTTGTGTTAGACCCGCCCACTTTATTTATTATTAATTCATGAAAGAGCAACCGGCGAAAACTGCTTGATAGGGTTAAAGATTCGAAATTGTTCGGCATTCTTGAGATAAAAAAAAAGGGACTAAATAACAATCTGGAAACATTGTCTGGTGGTTGTCTAAGTATAAATTTTAATTTCGTATACACGTATAATTGCTTTTATTACAAGCGGGAAAAGGGGCCAGCCTAACCAATGGTTGTTTTTCAACTCATCCTGTCAAGATGGGCCAGAAACCGTAAGTATCAGTTGAAAGTTTGATCTTTGTCATCAGGAATTACACATGCATGTAAAATATGAAAGCTCTGTCACTTACCATTCAAAAGCTGTTAAATGTTTTTGAAAAAGTAGGCAAAGTTCAAGTCAGGAGATCAAAAGTTATGAGCACAGTGGAAAGGTGATGGGTGTTGGAGCCGGGGGGGAGGGGCAAATCCCCGCCCCCCTTTTGAAAGTTTAAGAGGGAGGGGAGGGGGGGTAAAAAATATCTTTTTGACCCCCCCCCCCCCCCCAATTTTTTGTCAAGTAACATTTTTTCTGCGCCATGAACATATATTAATTTTAGAAGTTAACCCATCCCACCCCCTTTTAGTGTTTTAGAAGTTTGCTTCTCCCCACCCCACTTTCGGGTGATTTTTAATTGTTTGCACCCCCCCCACCCCCCCCTTCATTGCAGTGTTGCATTAGTTTTTATTATATTTATATATAATATTTTTTTTGGCGCTGCACATTATCAGAAGTTTGCCCTCCCCCTTCAAAACAGCCTACGCCGTATGGCTGTCGTAAGGAAAGAATCCATTTGTAACATTTAATATGATCTAACTCTGCCTCACTGCAACCATTGCGTCTCATGAAACTAAGAAATGAAATAATCCAAATGAATAATCCTAGAAAACTTTTTGTTTTGCGGTTTTATGATTTATTTATCCACATTTTAAGTCAACTGCTCCGCGTCTTCGGATCGCTGCTCCGTTGTCATAGGAATCATTATAAAATATTCGGCTCCGTGCGTTAGCGGAGCCCGTAAATTTTTGTCACGGTCATTTGTATTTTTCAAAGTGTGGACAAATTAGGCAGAGTTTGTGTAGCCTTTTAGGACAAATTATCAAAGACAAATTGGGCTACAAACTGCCGTAAACAGAGTACAATACTACAAGCCACATAATACATTTGCCCTCAAAGGAGAATATTCGTACTTTTCCAAACAAAGTTCAAAATCGGGAAAGGGCTACTTGGAAAAATGTTTGTCTATTATACAGAAATATGTACTCTGCTCGATGCTTTGTTTATCTGACTTTGTTCTGTACAAATTTTTTTTGCTACAAATAATCCTTAAATATGCAAATAACAAACTTCAAAATATTACCACATTAGCCGCCTACTACTTATGGCTCCGTGGCATTTCCGGATCCCTCCGCGGCGTACGGATCGGAGTACACGGCGTGTCTATGTCTGGAGAGATTGTCTTACATTTGTAATGCATGAACCCCTTTCCTGTCCAAAGATGGATTCACACAAAAATTGTAAAACAATTGCAGATTGTTATCGTTAGGAGTTTAAATGTCACCTTAACGTTAGTTTTGACATTTAACATAGATATTCAGTTTTTTTGAGTAGAATTTAAGCATTAAAAACTAGACTGCTACTTTTGACCTTTTGGCAGGTACCACATTTCATCAACTCTGCTCCAGATTTTTTTTGGGGTATATCACAGACATTTGTTGGTTTTCTAAAGTTACTCTGGAGTTTTGATAAAGCAGGCGGTTTACTGTACCTAAGTTGGACTTTATTGGTTAAGTTTCATTGAACGAAGTACTCAATGTTCCACCAAAATTTGCTCGATTAGGGCCAGACCAAGTAATTTTTTTGTTAAGTATTAGCGGAGAGGTTAGGTTGTTCGAATCCCCTTATGGCAAGAACAAACGAGTATACCATTACATCCGGAATCTTCCTTTCCGATTATTGTTTTTCAATTATTCATTGCAGTGCGACTCACCTAGAGAGCTTTTACTCCTACTTGAATTCAAAATTTTAGTGCACCAGAATGGCATGTTTTAGATGTCTGATCCTGTGTAGATGAACTGTACTTAGCCTAAGATAAAAAACAGTGGCGTCACTATATAATGAGTTATACACTCTTATTTTTCGTTTTGTCCTGATAGTAATTTAGCTTTGTATAAGTTAAACGCATTTAACAGAAGGAAAAAAAACCATGCATGGCCTACATCGCCTAAAAAAAACTACACAAAACGACCGTGATTCAAAAATAGACATGCACTGTTTCAAGAATGGCTTATGTATATTTCTTCATACGACATGCTAATAAACGGTATATTACTTCTATGGAGTTTTGCGGCGACTCTGATTCGACTACAGACCAGGGACTCGGACATATTTAGGGGAAAGCTCATATGCATAAGTCTAGTATTTAACATAAAACTTTACTGAGATTAAGGATTATTAATATATAGGGGATATACGGTCGCATGGCTCAGTGGTTAGAGCATTCGCCTCAGTGATCGGGAGGTCATGCGTTCGAACCCCGTACTCGACACCCGGCCGCGTCAAACTAAGACGTGTAAAATAAGGTAAGTGATTGCTACTTCGCCAAGAGCTCGGCATTTAGAATTGAGAATAACGGGTTCTTTCGGAATGACCTTTAAAAACGGAGGTCATCGCGTCGCCAGCAGTGTTGCACGCTAAAAAACTCTCACTGCAAAAGCCATGAGTGCTAAGCATAATTCTGAATTTGCAGCCCTTCACCGTAATGGTGACGTCTCAATATGATGAAAATATTCTCGACGGGACGAAAAACAACAAATTTGATCAATCATTAATCAATTTATGAAATTTACTCGGAATGAATGTTGTACATTATAACACTGCCTACAAATAAAATTGCATACATGTATATAGTGTCAGATCTACACAGCTATGTAGTTAAGTACAGCTTACTTGAAAGAAACATTTATTTGGCATGAATATTGCGCTCACCTTCAGAAAGCCAGTTAGCTGACCACTCATTTCGTCCATTTTTCTCGGTGAATAAAAATAAGATCGCGTGAGCTCGACATTTACACGCGGGTTTCTGTTCATTATATCATGGAAGCACTTTGAATTTATCGAATAAATCAGCTTACCTTGGTTCCAAAATGTTTCTTGCATGCATACATGATTAATTCAGGCACAAAGTAGTGTGTGAGGAAAAAAAGGGGTGGTCATCTTCTAATTATTTCCAAATTTAGTATCGCCCCCTTTTCTGTTTGCGTAGCTGTTCATTGCCCCATTTCATTTTACTACACAAAACTGAGGACGCAGTGAGGCTCAGTCGCGCAGAGCAAGAGTATAAATTATAGGAATTTATATGATTTACCTCGCAAACGGAGTTGTGAGTTTGAGCCGCTCGTGCCAGCAGGCCGACGTCCAGAATCGAGACGTGAAAATAGGTAGTTGATTGCTCCTATAAATGCTAATGTGCCAAGCCTACACGTAGGTCTAAATTTGAGTTTCATCGCCTACAATTGGTGACGTCTCAATGAGTGAGAGAAAATCTCGAACGGGACGTAAAACAAAGACATGTCTATCAATCTCAAAGATCCTGGTTTAAGAATAGGCGTCCTTACCCCTTGCATGTCGGTAATGGATCGGACCGCAAAAAAACTGTGCGAACGATAAAAAGATCCGTGGTCTGCGCAAAAAGCCATAATCGCCCGAAGCACAGACCTAAATTTTGTAGCTTGTTCAAGTGCAATGGCGATATCAGTGAGAAGAAACATACAGTACGACCAACTTAACAAACCAAATCTCTATAATAATTCTTATCTTGTAAGGATTTAGATATCAATAACTGTTCAGAATGCAAACAGTTTTAAAAATACCAAACCAATAATGTATTTTGAAACTTCCTCTAAAAGATTTCCGAGTCCGTTGCTGCAGGCGATCCACGTCGTCGCCAAAACTCCAATACTTTATGAAATCTCATTGTTCGTGGGGGAACCATGTTCGGGATTTCGTGGGTCATTCTTACCCACGGGAATTTAAAATTCCCACGAACATGATATTTTCCTTTAGATCTTTATAATATTGTGTCGTTCACATATTTATCAATTACCACGAATTGACGTCCCCACGACCAGGAAAATAGTGGTTATCCCGACACATTGACCCCACGGAATAAAATGATTCCCACAGTACATAGATATATAAAGAATAAAACAATATTTACAAACGTTGGAACTCGAACCCTGTGTGTATTTCTGTCTTGTATTTATTTTGTTTACAGCAATAGCATTTTTCATGTACCATACCTAACTGTTGTGTTTCTTTATGTCTGTGTTGATGTCATTAGAACTTGTAATACCGTTATGTTCCCATTTTCCCGATTTTCGAAAGAACATTTAAAACGATGAATAAACAATTAAGTCCATGCTGGAGTACACTGTAATCGGGTTAATAAAAGGACAATTGACACCATTAAGTTTCTTTTTGTCTTACAAAGTTTATTACAAAGACGTGTCCTGACAGTAAGTAGGAAATAATTCGTCATGAACTTGTTTTCTGAAATTTGGAACTCAGCAAAATTTAAATGTCAAGCCAGTTATACAACACGGCTTTGTAATTGTCTCGAAGAAAATATTAAAATTTCTATATCTTTCTCAATGCAATAATAAAAAAATAGAAGGCAGATTAGATTTTAAACATCGGTGGATTCTCATTGATTTCCTTCACGTTTAAATACACACGAGGTAATTATTATTCAAATTTAAATAAAAAATTGGAAACCCCTGGCAAAATCTACAGCACTATGCAATTATAAACAAATATTAAAAAAATAAACAACATGGTACCATAAACGTAGATAAATATTATATTTTTTAATTACCAAGCAACTCTACAGTGCCTAAGATATTGACATCTTTGTACTTGATTTACCTACATGCTCTTTTCTTCTTCAACTATATCCAGTTGGACATGTCTTAACAAGGTGATGTGTAATATAGTTTAGAAATGAGGTCTAAAAATCACTTATTTTTAAAAGGTTGATAAATGCAAAGAGCCTTGACATTCTATTCGAAAGAGAACTTCATCTTCATTATGAATTCTGTCGAGATTTATGCCAGACAATGCGGCTCAAATATGAAAAAAAACCTTGATAACTTGTCAGAATGAATTAAACGATTATCAAGAAAGATATTAAAATCTCGATAATTAAACATATGATGCACCTATAAGTTGAGTACCATCTATCCTTCTGACGCTTCAACGCAAACAGAAAGTGATCTGAGTAGAAATAAATGATTTAGGTTACTGTGGGAAATGTTTTCAGTGTACAGCTGTGCTAACATATGTCGTGTTCAAGTTTGAATACTAGTCTGCATTTGAGTCTGGAACTCCAGGGAAATTATCAAAAACTTAAAGAAATTTCGATAGTCTAATTACTACTCAACACTGATTAATGACTTTCATATTGTATAATACGTAACATATGACACTCCTACTGCTCTTCAATAAGATGAAGTTCTTATCAGCTATCTTACACACAATTGCACCTACCTAAGTCAATGGGAGCACAAATACATACGGGACGAATAATTGAAATATACGTATCCTACATATACATGCATTACCGACTCTTATTTGCTAACAACAATCATTACTTGTGGATCTAGTAAATGCTTCCCTACAACTAGAAGCCCCTCGTCTTTACTCCTCCAAATATAATGACATTGTCAAGGAGCATTTCAGGGAGTTAGCCTATTGCCTGAAGACGACATAATGCCACGAAGTTTGTTTATACTCCAAATGTGGATTCTAAGAGGTAAGATCTCTAAATAGCTTCATTTAATAAATTTCAGAACCCTGCAGAAACTACTCATATGCAAAAGCAACACAAAATCATGTAGACTTATTCTACACACTGCTACACGTACCTATCTCGGTCACGGGAAGAATTGAAAGGACCAAAGGGATTTTATAACTTTTAATAGACAGTTTAACTTCCTTTAATTTAAACAATGGAAAGAGAGAAATATTAGAGTGGGATGTCGGGGAGTCCTGAATCAACATCTTATATCACAACATCGATAACATCAATCGTATCGTCTCCGAGCTGCCCGTGGGCGAACAGTATGACCAATTTATTAACTTCGGACGATGACAAAAGTCCAGATGTTTTCAAAGATACAGGAAAAAATTCAGTGGTATCTGGTGGGGATTTATGCCAGTAATCTTCTAGTTCATAAGCTAAAGTTATCTAACAACTTGTACATTAAAGAATTAAGCTCTTAAAGAAATAATCATTAGGAGAATGGGGGGATTGTTATCCTATCAAAATCCTTATCATTATCCTGACTAGACAAAAACATCCTGATAGCTGAAACTACAAACCTCTCAATGAGAGGTTTTTCGAACTAGCAACATAGAAAGGTCATTTCCGAGAGTTGAATTGTCAACAATTAAGAACAGAGTACTGCCATCTAAATATTACTTTGTTAAATCTCCACCTCTGATTTGTAACATAAACACAATGTACTACTATTACAGATAAAATCGAACATAAAACATTCGAGAGTAGACATAGAGATCAAAAGAAATCATAGTCCAAAAAAACACAATTACACAGGAAACCAGAAGTCTAGGCGAAACGGGACGTCCGGACAGAAACAGCGGAGATGCAGGATCAAAGTGCACAATGGTAGGACGATAGCTCCTCTGCTGACTCGCGGCTCTACACCCCTCGTGAGCCCGGTATAGGTCGAAAATATGAAAAGTAAACCGGAAACCCGTCGTCAAATCTAGTAGAAAAATTAGCAGTCTAACAAAGCGGTATGAAACAATCATCAACATATGTACTCTAGTGATTAAATTTTGTATCGAACAACAAGGCTCATTAATACCGCGAACCGTAAATTTCGCAGGAAATGATTGAGATTTTAAAACAAGAGAAGTTCTTATAATACCCTGCAGCTCATCAAACCTTTTTGCTTAGAGTTTGGCTCGCTTTTAAAATAGTCTGCATACGCATAGCATGCTCTGCGTATCGATCAACTGGGAGATATACACACCATAAAGCAGGTGATAGTGGTATATCACTACAATAGAAAAGGAAAGTTGACGATTGCCAAATTAAAGTCATCACGCTTATCATACATTGAAGTGTAGTTGTCAGTCTGCACTAGAGTCAATGTTAAGTAAACATATGCCAATAGTAGAAGCAGGATCATGTCAGATTTTATGGTGTCCTTTATATCGAGTTTCTCGGAATATATTCAAAATGGACAAATTGTGAAAATTATGATTGTTAATTTGACAACATATCTCATATACCATATGTAGGTTGAAGACACGGCAAGTTTTTTGTTTATCCCGTAACAGTTTCTGTACACAAATTCGCTTCATATGAACTATAAAATAAGTCTGCCAATAAGGGGGCACAATTAGTTGCCCAGAGAAATACTATGCGGATTGTGTTGGAGAGACCTGGTCTACAAAGATCATAAATTATCTATCATGAGAAACCCAATGCATGCTCTTAAATATCTACGTCAGAGACTTGTGTGGGCAATCAGAGTGTTTTCTCAAACAAAATATGTGTCTTGTTTCCCAACGACACTAGGAAATTCGTATTTCGGGTGCCTTTTGTTTTAAAAAGCAATTAATCTATATTCTAAAATAGCCTAGATTTTAATATATCGTGAGGAATGCTTGTGTAAAGTGTTGTTGAGAAGAAATCATACGTTGATGCATCAATTTTTGATGTTGTATTTAATAAACGCTGGATTTCCTTTTCAAAAATATTCTTTGTAGTTTTTGGCGATCAGGGTCTTTCAAAACCGTCTGATGGAAATCCTATCTGCACGAATTGGTGCTCCTTTGTTAGATGACTTGTTTTTAGTATTCTTTGAGGCATAATCCATCTCAAACGCTTCTACATGAAGCAGAAACGCATCTCAGCAGTGTGCATTTAAGGTCCATATTTCGATTTATCACCGACATACTTAACTGTTTCGGTTCATAACACGGGTTCCGGAAAAACGATGATGAACTTCGTAGCTGAGTTCCAAAGAATGCAAATTAGGTTAGGTCATCACGCGGGTCAATGCAGTCTTGCGCTTACGCTAACGTGAAAGAAAACGCAATCAGCCTTCGAAACTGGTAAACTCTCACGGTAAAAGACATTGTTTTGTCACCCGAGGTGACAAGGCATTTTGTGTCTTTTATGAAGTGAAAATAAGTTGTAACAGAAAATCTTCCAACTTCTTCAATCCGTGAACGTTGCAGACGATCGTCCACAATCGAATGACGACGTCAAACAATAACAAAGTCGAAAGAAATAGAAAGTACAATCAAAAATATGCCTTTAATGATCGTTGTGTTGGTGATAAATAGATCTTAAACTGTGCTTATGGCATATATGAAATTCGTTACCGGATTAAATATCGTCCCTCGCCAAGGTCGGGAAATGATTAAATCCGCAACTCATTTCATAAATTTCATTATCCATAACACTCATTCAAGATCCTTCTATATATTGACGACGTTTATCTATGAATAATAATGATTTTTCATTAATATTTCGATTCCATATATCCCAACGGACTATAAATAAAAGACCACACAGAGTTATTCATATCTGCTTCATACTGGATCATGTTATTGCACTAGGACATTAACGGCAAAACTAACTCACTTTTTCATATTAAATCATATACGGGGTTACCCAATTTGATGAACGTTTGGTAACAAAACGGGACGATTTCAGCTTCTTCAATCTGTAACTTCCCATATTTATGATGCAATATTCCATTCATCACCAGCAATGGTGTGTGTATGTCTCTCAACTTACTCGATACGCAATAGCTTGTTCTGCGTATGATCAGGTTTTTGAATCGAGGCAGGCTACTTTACATACAAGTGTGTTGCAGGGTTTTGTTCATCAGCTCGTTTAAAGGAAGCATTTCGCAAATTATGTGGTCTGTATAACGATTTTAGAGTGTTTCATACAGTTGATTTTTTACTATGGATTGCTTCCATTTTACTCTGATCAAGACAATGAGCTCAAGCGGGTGTGACCCAAACAAAAGGGATGTTTCTCTACCTTGGCACCTGATCCCCCAACCTCTGGTGTCCAAGTTTTGTTTTGTATTCTATTTGGGACTCACGAGATTACTTTCTGTTATCTTTGCCTTACATGACAACCTAAGGATAACCCATTATAGCTGAAATTAGCTAATTTATAATTGGAAGTCCTTATAATTCCATAATAGATTTAAGATTATACTGTTCTTCTCCAACTGAAAGGACCCGTGGGGGTCCGGGTTAGAGTAAGCCTTTACCAGCATCCCCTTGCGTGTCGTAAGAGGCGACTGAAATGGGGCCGGTCATTCGGATGAGATCAGAAAAACCGAGCGGCCCCGTGTCACAGCAGGTGTGGCACGAAAAAGATCCCTCCCTGCTCAAAGAGGCCTGAGTGCCGAGCATAGGGCCTAAATTTTGCAGCCCTTCACCTGCAAATGTGACGTCTCCATATTGAGTGAATATTCTCGAGTGCGAACGTAAAACAGTTAAATAATACAGATCAATCAATCCAACTGAGAAGTGAAAAATAGGAAATATCATATTTAGTAATCAGGTCATTTCAAAAATTACTGTGGTTTAAAACCTACTTCTGCATTCTACACACAAAGTATTTAAAGTTGAATATTAAGAGCAATGCGGAGTTCCTCATTGTCAGTATAATTGCAGTCGTTCGTGATCAAGTCTTTAAACAATCTGTTGGAATCCCCATGGGTACGAAATGTTAACCGACATGTTTCTTTTATTCTTAAAAGGCAATTTTTATTCAAATACTTTTATATGAAAAAAAAACCTAATCTCTAGCTGTACAGTGGTCTTTAATTCAATATTTCTATATATCGACGACGTTTCGTTGATTTACAATAATTTTTCATCGTAAAATGACTGAAATATAGCCAAAACAGCGTAAAGCATTTTAACATCCAATCGTTTTAACTCATGTGTTGATTCGGTATATCCTAGTGAATTCGAAATCAAAAACACCACAGCCGTCCACATCTGCTTTTCACTCAGATTTTTTTTATTGAACATCGACATTAACGGCAAGCTAACAACTCAACTTTATGACAAACAGGATGAGTTTAGTTTCCCCATCATCAACTTTCAATATGTATGTAGTAACATTCCATCAACACCTGCATATGGTGTTCACGTCTCTCAGCTGATTCAATAGGCACGAGCGTGGTCTGCGTACAACCAATTTTCAAATTGAGGCAGGCTACTGACAAACAAGGTGATATTGCAGGGGTTTCTGCAAACGCGTTTAAGGTCAGAATTTCGCAAACTATATGGTCGTTATAACATTTGCTAAGTACAACTTGTCGTTGTGTCAAATGCTGTCTGACATTATTCATACCAGCTGTTACACCATTCTCTATACACTGCTTGACTAGATTACTCTGTTTACCTGATGAAGACAATGGGCTCACGGCGGGTGTGATCAGTCGACAAGGAATGCTTACTCCTGCTGGGCACCTGATTTACTTCGGGTGTATCGAGGGGTCTGTGTTTGTGCAACTCTTGGTTTGTATTCCGTTTAGGCCTTATGAGACTGAGCACTGCTCATTATCTTCTTACACTACACATACATGTAATATATTGACAGGTTTATGATAACAACCCGTGGAGGTCCGGGTTAGAATGGATCCCCCGCATCCCCTTGCGTGTCGTAGGAAGCGACTGAATGGGGCGGTCATTCGGATGAGACCGGAAAATCCGAGGCTCCGTGTCACGGCAGGTGTGGCGCGAAAAAATCCCTCCCTGCTCAAAGGTCCTGGGTGCCGAGTATAGACCTAAATTTTGTAGCCTTCACCGGCATTGGTGACGTTTCCATCAATCAATCAATAATTACATATACCAACTTCCAGGAAAGTTCCCTTTAAACTTTTTTTCATTTTGAAATTGATCTGGAGCAACATCCACTTGAGACGGATTTATTTACATATTTGGTTCTTTAATGATAATTAGATTGATTGATTGATTGATTATTTATTGTTTTATGTCCCACCAAGAATATTTCACTCATATGGAGACGCCACCAATGCCGGTGAAGGGCTGCAAATTTTAGGCCTATGCTCGGCACTCAGGCCTTTTCAGCAGGGAGGGATTTTTTCGTGCCACACATGCCGTGACACGGAACCTCGGGTTTTCCGGTCTCATCCGTCTCATCAGTCATCTCTTACAACACGCAAGAGGGTGCTGAGGACCTATTCTAACTCAGATCCCCATGGGTTAATTAGATTGAAACAATATATTTGAGTCAATATTACATGAACTACCGCTGAGACCTTGACGTTACACAGCTCACGTGGAAGAGGTGCTGTGGAAACGTTTTTCTGTAGTACTTTTGGGCTTAGTCTAATTCTGTGAATTTCTGGAATTGTAGAGTACAAATATAAGTTATATTTGTATTCTACAATTCCAACACCATATGAACGTTTATCGTCCATTCCTATCAGTTTGAACTTTGAGGAAAAGCATGTGTCACGCAGCCCACCCTTCAGTTAGGAATGAATTCCTATTTTGGGGGGTATGTAAGATAACGTTTTATTATATACCCATCAATGATCCGATTGTTGATACTGGCAAATTCCTATAGTGTGATCCGACTTTCTGGATCACCACACTGTCGTTTTCCGATTCCCTATCAGTACTCTCTGAAACTGATGATGTCACAATGCATCAACACATTTTTTGTGGAGAATGTCGACAGCGTCATAAAAAAACTGCGTGTACACAACAAATAATTTCACGGTATATTTGTGTATTTTGATATATTTGGAACACATTTATCTTATAGACGTCGATTTAATAATATAGGTAAGAGGGTATATAATAAAATTATTACTACAGTAACTGGATCCGAAAAGTTGGATCCCGTCTTGTTGACAGGCGTGAATCATCAGATCAAACGCTTCGCGTCTCGTGTGGTCTGATGATCCGCGCCTGTCCATTAGTCGGGATATATATACCTGACGTGCCTCGGAGGACACTTGGTTTTTTTTTCAACAATGAGCCTGGAAACCCCCACATTAATACTGGTTTTCATGTTTATTGTCAAATTAAAACTCACTAATCACGTTCAAATAGGTCTTGCACTTTAACTGTAAACAAAGATGGCGTACGAATTATCGACTTCCACGCTCTAGTTGCAAATTTCTGTGTTTTGAATTACTTAGTCACATATAAAAACAGTTATTGACATTTCCTAGGTCAATACGATGATTTAACTAACCTTCGTGCTCGGTGAATATTATATACTGCGTGAGTTGTAAAATCATTGCATTGTCGAAGTAAATATCAATGACTGAATATTAGTACTGTGATTAGAAAATTTCAGGACAGCTAAGAATTGCAATCTTTATCTAAATTTCAAAAAGCGACACAAATCTAGATTTTTAAAGCTGTAAGGCTATTTCTCTAGATTCAGTTATATACAATGTATATAAATTACAGTTATCTGTCTACAAAAAATTCACTACTCCAGCCAAATACTTAATATTCATTATTCCAAAGACCTTCATTCGAACCACTCACCTTTTGAGAAAGAGAGAGGAAGAATGGTTAAATATGAAATATTCCTTATTCATAAGCAATAGTTACTTCGCCATCAACTGTATAGCCTCTTGCCATTAAGTTCTCGAATTAAAGAAGTGCTCACATTCCATGTAGATTGCACAATATGTACTCTACTTGTCAAATGTTACATGTATACTCATGTGAACCGAGTGACGTATGATGTTATATTGTAGAAACTGACATTGTGGGTGGGGCTATATTAACACAAAAAGTATTCAGAATTACGAATGCAATACCCTTCGCCAACGTTCCCCTATTCATCTTAGATTGATTTTTTGAGGATTCAGGTTAGAATAGGTCCTCAATATTGCAAGCTTGTCGTAAGAGGCGACTAAATGGGGCAGTTCTTCGAATGAGATCGCAAAAGCCAAAACCCCATGTCACATCAGGTGTAGAACGACTAAATTCCTTTCCTGCTAAAAGACCGAAAATAGGCCTAAACTTTGCAGTCTTTTATTGCCAATGGTAACATCCATAAGTGAACAAATCTCGAGAAGGACATTAAACAACATGCAACCAAACTTATTACTGCAGACATATGTAAAATGGCGAAGTAAACAATGT
>CAJDSM010008249.1:112-19917 GCA_903981925.1 Ostrea lurida | reverse complement strand
ATAATTGCTTCGTTCTGTCGTTTCAGCACGAATTTTCAATGTTTGTTTACTTTTTATTATTGAAGAACGTTAACGTGTGTCGCAGATATATTTTACCTTCTTTAGCTGAAAGATAACGCAGGCCCAACTAATAATTAAGAGTCATGTTGTTTAGTGACTGCAAAACAAGATAGAGTTTCGGAAAATACAGTAAAATGTTTGTTATGAAAGATATCGATATACTTAGAAACAAGAATATCCTTTACTAAATGTTTACTTCATTTGGAAGTCGTGGAGGATAACTTTAATCATTTTTTCTACAACAGCGGCTTTATATTGGTCTTATGAACCATCTAGAACACGCAAAAGATGTTCGAAAAAGAGTAGGCTCACTGAGGGCCGTCAGGAAATTTCAACACTCAAAATCAAACATTACAGTCATCGGCTAACCGTCGTGAAATGCTGAAATATTGCCAAAAGAGCATATAACTTAATTTAAGCAGTCAATTAAGCAATTGTATAATAGATAGATCTTTTTCCTTCTGCCATGCCAATTTGTAATTTAGTTCGACGGATTCGCCTGCTTCCATTTGTAATAATTCAAATAATTATATTGTCACATTATTAATTTTATTATATCCTGGGTAATTTTATGGCGTAGTTTTTATTTAATGAACTATCATAAAGATTAGTTCCTTTGTATCATTATTATTACATTAAGGTTAACTAGCAACGAATGAACATACGTAATGCTTTAGGTGTCCACGATGTGGAAACGTGGTATAAAACACTGGATATTGGTATACTCAAACAGATTTCCAACTGAAACGTTGAGGAAACATGTATATCTGAAACCATGAGTATACTGATAGTGTCTATAAAGTTAAAGCTGCATAAACCCCATTTTATGGGGAAACCATATGGATACGTAAACGGCATAATTTGTACAGTGCAGAAACTTGCTTAAACATGAAGTTTCCTTGCGTTAGAATGACAGAAACCATTTTTAGGTACTTTCAGTACTTGGGGAGGGGGGCATTTATAGTCGTATACATTTTGTATAAAAATGATTGGCACATACTATGCACATAATACTAGTGGAATGGATAGGGCCAGAGTAGAAAAAAAATGTTCCCACCTCCCACCCTAACGCAGTTTCAAAAATGATGTACATGTAATAAGATACATATATACGAACTGATAGAATGTACTTTGAAGCTGATTTTGGGGAAATGACGCAACAAAGATGGTGGAAATTTATATACACGAATGTAACTGGATAGTATCTATGTATGTTTATTATGATGCTACATGTACAGTATATCTTGATTATATTGGTTGTATTTCCCATAACATATTTTCTGTCATATACAGTAACAAATGACATTTTTCACATCACGTAAAACCAATTGGGTGGTTTAAAAAAAAAATTAGGCAAAGCATATTTGTCCAAATTTTAGCAATGTTTTACCAACAGTCGGGTGATTTTAGGGATATCTATATCTTGTGTTCACGATATGTGTATTTTGTGTCTCAAAATCGAAGAGATATCTCAAAGATGATAGATTAGTGTCCTAAAACGTTGCCTAAAATGTCAGGAGTGCAACGCTTTTTTGTGACATTTTAAAAAATTGTCTTTTTTTCAAATTCCTGTCTATCAAAACAAAAAGATCTATATAAAAAGATTCTTGTATACAAATCTTCAGTCTTTTATGCTTGTAAATTCCAAGAATGATGAAACACTTTAGCTGAAGATATGGCTTTAGTCTCAGCTCAAAAAAATGTAGTACCATGTCTAAAACTACTCACTATGTTCCTTTCATTTGCAAAGAAAAATTCAAGTTTTGAATTTGTTTTGAATATTTTATGCAGTGTGCTTATACTCTAGTCTTTTTATAAAATTTTGTGAAGCCAGATAATAATAAGTCTACAACTTTTCAGTATTTAATTGACAATGATGCCCTTTGGATTTATGAACTTCAATGTATATTCACCTAAAATTATCAAAGAAGAATGATTCAACCTATTTGAAAATTGACAAAATTTTCAGTTTGTGCCTCATTTTTTAAACTACCCAATTAACAACGTACACACTGTGTTGACAAAAATGTAATTATTTTCTTGAGGTCTAGAAGAAATGACGGAGTTTATAGGTGTCATTGTCGACTTGCATGTACGCAAGGTCATACTCCATAACGAGGGATGGAATTTGAATTCACAGTCGATGCTCCTTTTACAAAAATGTTAATGACCTGATTGAAATTGACTGTCATTAATATACTTTACATCTGAGCGTTGTACGGAGACCTTATTTATTTCTTATTGCTTTCGCAATTTATTTACTATATACGGTACATTGAATTCGAATTCATTGAAGATTTAAATATCCCTTTTTAATTTATCAAATGAAGCATGTCGGGAACTTTAATTTGGAAATAAATAAATCAAGAATAATAACGGGGATGAGATACTTACATGTATGGTTGTTACGCTTTAATTCACTACGTTCAAACTTTGCTTGGTGTGCTTGTCGCCTATTGAGATGGCTGGTGTAACATTCTGGATGATGGGGTCCGTATATATCTGGACAATTCTACACACACACAGTAAGTGTTTATATGGCTGAATCACAATATTTCCACTTTCATGGTATTTTGAGTTTATTTATACTTGACATGCCCTAGGCAAATACTATTTAAAAATCAATATCATTTATTGATTTTTTATGACGCGGATGACGCAAATGATGTTGTGTTCATGATTTGATTTGAACATATTGTACATGTATACAGAGAAAATATACAAAAGAATTGGAAAAAAGTTCTGACAACTTATATGTTCCCCTCCGCAAGGCTCAACATTAACTTAAATTTCCACTTGTCCATCGGACAAGCTGTCACCAAATGTAACTTGTCCGAATGTATATTTTACTTGTCTTGACTCTGAACAAAAACAGGGTTTATTATATTAACTTTTATTTTCAAGATTTACATAGAATTTAGTAATATATAAAGGATCCATGGGGTCCGGGTTAGAATAGGTCCCCAGCATTCCCTGGCCTTGCGTGCCGTAAGAGGCGACTGAATGGGGCGGTCATTCGGATGAGACCGCAAAAACCGAGGTCCCGTGTCACAGTAGGTGTGGCACGATAAAGATCCCTAACTGCTCAAAGGCCCAAAGTGCCGAGCATAAGCAGAAATTTTGCAGCCCTTCACTGGCAATGGTGAGTGAAATCTTCTCGAGTGGGACGTAATACAAGAATAATAATCAATCTCTCAATCAAAATTTAAAGCTTTATTTAGTAATCAAAATAGAACGTTGATGTTTGTTAGGTCCATAATTAACTTTGACTATAGTTCTCATGAAGGCCAGAGGAGAAGCGTCCTATCGGACAAGTACATTTGGAGATACATTTGGAGATTGACTTGTTCGATCACAAAATGAACTGGCCAAACGTTAATGTTGAACCCTGCCTCCGGATATTAATATGTACATGATTTGGTCCGAATGCGTCAAAGTTTTTTAAGTAGATATTTAAACATTAAAGACACTACAGCTCGTTTTTCATATTTATTAAGTCATATCTATATCGACTATTTTGAACCATTTCAATGCAGTCAAATGCAACATTTGCTATTCAACTGCGCTCCAAAAGATCACCCGGCAAAAAAAACGGTTTTCACAAACGTGTTATGTGCAAATTTATTCTCATTTCCCCTTACAAACCAAAGGATTACATCGCTGGCTCCAGTAGAGTGCTTCTACCAAGCCATCTTTCGTATACGTTTATCCGATCTAAACAACTAACAGCTAGTCAAAGAATCTTCTTCGAGAAGATTATGGTTCCCACTTACATATATCTCAGAAAGTGGTGTCATCAAGATGTGGATTCTTAAAGAACACCACTAAAGAGCTTTTGGCATAGGATCCATGTAAAATCTCACCAAGCATTTTCATAATAATTGACTTGTCATCTAAAAAAGCGCTCATAAATGTGATTTCATTCTCACGCTCATTTTACACTCAACTATTTCTAATGCTGTAAATACCTCACACACGATAAAATTAAATATAATCTTATAGGCCATTTTTCAAGTTTTGATATTTTTGTACTCGGTATTTTTTCCTCAGTTATAGTAACTAAGTATAGATAATTGTATTTTATAGAACAAATAAATAACGGCACCCGAAAAATACGTAATTTCTAGCCGTTTGGGTGAAACAAGACCACATACTTTTGATTTTTAGAAAACACTTGCTGCATTGGCCCCACACAAGTACTCTGACAGTAGATATTAGAAGCGACCTATGGCTGTGTTTCTTATAATCTCGATATTTGACTATATTATGATATTTTTGGAGACCAGTCTTCCAATACAATCCTTTTAGGTATTCCTTATTGGGGGCCCAATTTGTGCCCCTCTTTTTGGCCAGACTATTAACTTCTCCTCTTCTCATAGAACGCAGAATTATTGTACAGAGACTGTGTTTTACGGTATAAAACACAAGAAAAACTTGCCGTGTCCTTAAGCCTCTTACATATAGGTTATATATAGATGAGTGTGTATTATCACTTAAACAATCATAATATTTCACGATATGTCCATTTGATTAGTAATCGCCTGAAGAGAACTCGAATAAAGAGCACCACCCACAGAAATGCTGATGATGATCTCTTTCTATGTTGGATATTGTTTTACTATAACAATTGCTCTAGAAGTTGGCAGGCTGACAACTACCATTATAGTGATGAATAGCGGTGGTATGTACTCTTACCTTTGCAATACGAATTCGTCACTTTTCCTTTTCTTATGTAGTTAATATACATTTTGTATTCATATCACCTGACTTTACTGGCTGTATATTATTCTTCCCAGTTTTGATTCTGATACAAAAGAGCATGCTATGCGGCTCTCGCGGGAAACTTCTTTTAAAGTCGCACTATAACCAAGAATGTGCCCAAACATACTAAACAAAAAAAGTTGAGCTGCAAGGGTGTATAACGAATCTCGAATTAAAGTCATTCATTTCGCAAATTCTACGGTCGCATATAATGACCTTGTTTGCTGATTTACAATTATCATATCGATACCAGTACTCGTTGACTGATTTGCCTTTCATACCCTCTGTTTAGTTACGTGTCATTATTCCTTACGGGTTAAATCCCGTTTACTTTATTCGATTATGAGCTCACGGCGGGTGTGAACCGGTCTAGCAGAGGATGCTTACTCCTCCATGGACCTGATCCTGCCTTCGCTTTTGCTCCGGAGGTCCGTGTTGCCCTACACATCGATTTGTGTATGTCTTTTGCCCCCGTTGATCGAAGATCGTTGGGCATATTGTTTTTGTTCCTGTCTCGTACATTCTGTCTCCTCTTTCATGTCACTTTCTGTCTTGAACTTTTAACCTACGAGGCTATAACTTTCATTGACATTGGTACGGAGTACTAGGCTCTTGATATTTCAGCTATGTCTGTTTCCTCTTATGACTCAAGACCTTTCCGTGATGGTACCAACATTGTTGACCATACTCTTAGTTGACCTTGACCTCTGTAAACGGTTTGACCTACTTTCAAAAACTTCTACCTTAGCTCATGAATTCTTTGAAGTGGTAAAGTACTAAGGGCTTTGAATTACACATGTATGTTCTAAATATGACAAGACCTTTCCGTGGGTACCCCAACATGTCTGACCTCCTGACCTTTACCTTGAAGTTTGACCTTACTTTTCAATACTTATACCTTTAGTATAACTTTATTGTGACATCTGATTAGGACTAGGGCTTTGAATATTTCACCAATGGATGTTTCTAAATATTGACAAGACCTTTCGTGACAAGCTGACACGCTATATCTACGACCTGGTTGAACCAATCTATCTTGAGTTGACACTCACTGACTCCATTTGACTTGTTGAATGCTCTGACCTAGATTTATTCAAAACTAAAAACCTTTAGCTATAACATTTTTGAATGTATAATAGAACGTAGGGCTCTTTGTAATCTTCACAAGTACTGATAGTTTCTTATTACAGACCTTTCCCTATAAAATGCACAGCTATTATCCTCTTCCGGAAAGCGCGAATAATATGATTAACACGATGCATACATTTAAAATTCCATCCTTTCGAGAACCGTTGTATTGCCTAATGACGTAATTGGAACCCTCCAGCTAATTCAAGCAAAATACATTCAATATGAGGTTATGATTAATAGTATGTGCTATTGTAACGTGTGATTATTTCTCAAAAAATATGTATGTTCTTAATAATATTCTTTTACAAGACCTAGTCTACACTTGTGTGAGAAATGTGCATTCAATCTAAGCCATCGTCGGAACTAAACTGGTACCCGCGTAGCCAACATTGATGTTATCTACCATGAAGTACCTGTCGCTGACCTTGAAATTTGAACTACTTAGGCTTAAGACTCTGTTGAAATGATAAGTACTAGTGCTGTTGACTATATTCGTAAACCATGTATCAGTATTCGGCGTATGGAAGACCTTTTCCGAGCGTACCAAAACCTTCACTTGATTCCTCATGAAACCTTGATTTTTGAAACTCCTAGCCTACTTTTTTCAAAAAACTATATTTAACGACTTAGCCATAACATTTATTGAATGGCAGGTTATTATGGCAATTTCATAAATTTTTCGCATGCGATGTAATTCCTATGTATAGAACTAAAGTCCTATTTATCTTGGTACCATGAATCAATGTTTTTATATTGACCTACTTTAGGTAAGTTTGATAGTCCTACTTAAGCTATACTTTCATTGAATGATAAATTTCTAGAGGGCTTCTGATATATTTCACAGTCTGTTTTCTTATGACAAGACCTCATTCCGTGAGTAAACAAAACTTTTTTGACCTCCTGACCTTTGATTATTTGAATCTACTGACCTTACTATTTCAAAAACTTTAAACATATAGCCTTATAACCTTGTTTCTGAAATGGCAAGAGTATGGCCAATTCATATTTACACATTGTTATTGCCTTATGACAGTCCTTTATTATCTTGGGCAGGTAACCCAAAATGTATTGAACCTTGACTTTTTGAAGGTGAGACTCTATGCCCTACTGTGAGACTATAACTTCTTTTGAAATGATAAGAATTCTAGGGCTTTGATATTTCAACGCAAGTATGTTTGGATCTAATGAGGCGACAAGGGACCTTTACCGTGTGGTACAAACACTTTTTTGACCTCCTGACCCTTGATTTTTTGAAGACGTGTAGACATCCGTGACGTTTTTCCAAAACTTTGAAGTGTAAGCCACAACTATTTGAATGGCTACAGAAAGATTAGGGCATTATAGATCATTCACATGTTTGTATTCCTTCATCGGAACTAGATCCTTCTGTTCTTATCTGGTGGACCCAAAATGTTAACCTTGAGCTCCTTGAAATTTTCGACGCTACAATTTAAAAAACTTTAAACATGGCGCCCCGGTTAACTTTTGAGAATGGTAAGGGATAAACCTTTTCATGTTCTCTAGCGATATAATCCTTATGGACACGCCTCCTATCAGCTGACATTCTGGAATACGGGGGCAGCGATGGATTTTCACAAACACATTCTTGTCTTGGATAGTTATGATATACGTCTTAGACAACAATGTTAACTTTGCCTTTTTGGGGGTCTGGGTGCCATACTCGTATTTTCAAAGGATAGGATTATTTCCTGCTCATATATGGTTTGTAATTTATAGACATCATTATATCTCATGTCCTTACATGTATAAGAACTACCAGGATTAAAATAAAAAACAAAAGCGTCATAGCACTTAGGCTATTGTCCAGATTCGTAATTCTAGTTCTCAGGGTCACTCGCCTATGCTTCCATTTTATAATAAAATCTCAAAATTAATAACTATTATCAAAGAAATATAATGTTACCACTGTACATAATGTCCAAAGTCCACATAAAATTCTTATCCCGATGCTTTTACTAAGACACAACAAAAAATCACTTGGATGACAAAAGGCCAAGACCCTGAGAGGAAAGTTCTTGACATTAATCCGGCTTTTTTTTTAAACGTTTCATCTATCTATTATCGATGAAAAAATCGCAGATATTTAGGAAATCCACAACTTTCTTGTGAACACTTAAAACTCAAAACACTATACATAGTGTACAAGTCTGTAAGTTGTTATGCAAACACTTTGCTATGATCACGCAATACTGCAGAGTGCATATTGAAATTTGGTTTTCCATGGGTCAATCATTGGTTAGGGGGAAAACTTCACTTTCTATCGAAAATTCAGATTTGCAAATCAATATTGCTGAACAATTAAACTCAAAACCTGTACATTGTACTAACTGAACTTTTGCATCACTTGCTTACATGTTCACCATACGCAGCATGATGCTATTTGCCAATTTGGTTTACAAAGTCTATAGGTGGGCCAACTATTTTTGCGGAGAAGACTGGTCAATATTTGGATGGAAAATTTCACATTATTCCTTGCTCAAATTCATCAGTTTTACTAAATTCGTGAAACACTTAAAACTCCAAATCAATATAATTGATTGGGTACTAACTTGAAATATTTAGGCAGATACCTTGTCTTATCACCATTATACAAGTATGTGTGTTATATATTAAAAATAATATTTGCTTCATTCCGTAGTCGGGGGCCAAACAATTACTGCATTTTATGTCAGTGTCTCTGTTCTTTACAAGATATTAGTTATATGACATAGTTATATAGTTATGATAACATATTTAACATCACAGGATCGAAATTCTGTGTGTCTCAATACTTATTATTAGTTGTTACACCGGAATCTTGCTTATCTATTACATCACTGTACAGTCACCTTAAGTATTCTAACACAAGCAAATAAGATCTTTCTACTCGTTTTGCGCGCCTGGAGTTTTTCCCAGAGAATTGGAGAAAATGGGGATGACCGGTGGGGGGAGTCGGGGCTCATACTCGGAATCAACTGACGCCTTGTAGTCGCAGTTCGGATTTCGCTATAAATCCACGTTTTAAACAGCGGAATTGACTTCCGGAGTGTATTAATGAAGCAGTACCGTGTGATACTGTTACATCTCTACTGCCTTGTGGCGAGAAGAAAATTAAACGTAGTTTCAAACATTTATTGACCTTTGTTAAAGGATTTATTCATGTTATGGTCTTCTTCACTCTCCGCCCTTGCTGTTTGATCTTAACACTTCTCCCAGAAGAGTTTGTCAAAAACAAAGCCACTTCAATCAGGGCGGGAGCGAGTAGAGATTTGAGGGTTTAAATGGGGGCATAACTTTATATGAGGCTTCTTTCAGGGGCATGGAGAGGCACTTTTAGTTGCAGGAGGAGGTAAGCACACCGGGATTAGCTCCAGGATGTTGCCATGCATTTTCTACATACTTGTGTGTAAGATATAAAACACTTTTCTAATTGTTTTGGAAGATGCATGTGGTGAAATTGTTTGATAAAATTGACAAAAAATTTAAAAGTTTTTCCTCCAATCGTCCCAATAAACCCATAAAAGAAGTAAACACATGAATCAAATTGTGGCTTATTCCAGAGTTCAAAATTAAATCGATTAAATATAAAAATGTAGGGGGACGGGGCGCCAAACATTTGCGCAAAATTTCCAATTATCTAGCTCGTTTCTGCAATGACAAATTTATGATTATCAACATGACTCATATCACGCGTGTTGCCCCATATTCTTGGACATATGGCAACTGCCTTTTCCACATTCTTTATAGATTTTCGTAGGGCGGAAGACTGATCGTAGAGGACCTAACTGCGGGGGGGGAGGTGGCTTCTTAAATCGACTTGTATAATCCGTACATACAGCAAATTGTTTCAATGAAGAACTTGTACAAGTTAAGCATGACAAAAAATCATTGAAGAATTTTTTTGATGAAGCATACATGTTATCTAAACTAAACTAAAATCAATTTCTTATTTATCACTAACAACAAAATGTTCTTCCTATTCTCATGCCCCAAAATTGACAGTCCTCCAATGTTACTACCGATCCTCCCTAGAATATGTACTACATTGGTATTGTATATACAATTGTGAGTAGAGTGGAACATAAAGACTCAACAAAGCTGGAAGAAGGACCTCAAGAAGACGATGACAATTAATGAAGAATGGACTACTTTAGTCTGCGCAAAGCATGATGACAACCAACAGATAATTAATGTACCCTGTGAGGGAAAGGACTCAAAGTTGTATACATGTTCTATGCAACCATCGCGATACAACTCTTAGCACCAGAGGAAAAAGCTACAAAACCTGCTCTCCCCCAATGGTTCGTCCAATGTTTCTCGCTAAAAACTTATGATATAAGTCGTAAAAATATATCGATATAGTCCAACATGTGAGAGTTCGAACAACTTAGCGGCTGTCTATTCCATTCTTCAAGATCAGTACGAATGGCTGGAGAGGTTAATTCGAATAAATACGCGATTGCAAAATTTAATTTCGATTTTTGTTTTTCTCGTAAATCGATCATGTAGATACAGATTATTAATAAAAAAAAAAATTTCAAATTAATTTATATGATAGGCTTATATTACATAATGATTGCACGTAAAATCGATCTAGTCGTAAATTACAGCTGAATACTACGAATCAAAAAACGACAAACTACACAGCTTGAATAGTAATGACGAAGGTGCAGGAATTAAAAATTACAATTATTGGTTTCTCGCTCCTTGACATTATTTTATATTAATCTCATGAGTAATATATTTATGTAAATCAAAGGATAGAGTTCAGCAAGCAAATCTTGAATAACAAAAACAGTTTACGAATGTTGGTCTGTTTTCACATAATTATCTCAGAGAACACATCTTCGTTATGGAGAATAATTCTCTAAAATTTAGGTAGGACTGTTGGAATGAAAGGGAACACTTTGATAGCACCCGACAGAGACTCATTTGCATGGAACAATTGATAACAAATCAACCGATAAGGACCCTCCTGCCAGTAAGCGGTGTTATAAATAATCTTTAAAACTTTATTTCTAACTTTCCTCAGCAAATATACATTATGTTGTTAATTGAATCTTCCCTGTCTCATTCCAATAGAAACCTCAAAGTTGCACAAGAGAAAGCATTTTATGTGTGTTTATTTTTATATTTTTATGCATATAACTTATTCGTTAATAATCTATATTGTAAACTAGATTTAAGCACTGATAGAAATATCATTAACTGGATTTGAAATTCAATTGTTACTTTATCAAAACTATAGGGATATGAAAAGCAGCCTACTTCAACCTTTGAACTACTCAAGTCAATCCATTATTTCTTGAGCTTTTTTGCATTGGAAAGAATGGAAAAGCACAATGTGAAACATTTGACACTTCAAAACCGGATTCGCCCAGACTGGTTTTGCAACAAACAACTTGCATGTTTCTTATGTTATGAGTAATGCATATTCAATGTTCATCAAGAGGGAATATAAGAGAAAAGATATCAGTTGAGATGTTACTCATATTCATTCTAGTCTATTATATTATATTTAACTATAATCACGACTATTTGCCGTTAGATCTGTCAAACCCTTAACTGGTCAACAGGCCTAATAAAGATTGACTGAAAAGACTATTAACCATGGGTTTCTATTTTGATTTTGTTGAAAATATATTTTTCTTTTAGATCATTCATATTTTCATTAATTTTTCATAAGAGTCTATGTTAAGTTCTGTTGGACATGAAAAATTTTCAAATTACATTAAACATGTTTCAAGAAACGAATGTTGGAAAAGTCTTTATAGATCGATCTTGGTGTTTTCAGAATCACATAGATCATATTTCATCTGATTTTGAACTTGCTTCAATAATGACAGTCACACTATACTGGACGCTTTGGAACTAATAAGTAGGCTAAACATGTAAAACTTTTACTGCAGAATTGCTCACAATTTTTATCGTTCTGGTGAAATTGTTGAGACAACTTCATTAATTAAACAAGCGTCTTATTTTGATTTCACTCATCCAGCTATTTTACGTGCTTCTTTTATTTTATGTAATTAGAGTAAAATTTTTTCACATGTGTTATTTTAATATTACATTTATCCAAATGATAAATAATCGCGATTGCAAAATCCAGAATTACACAGGCGCAGACATATGTAAGTAGAGTCGATTGGCAAAATCGTAGTTGCACAAAATTTAGTATCTTCCTAAAGCTAGTACGAATTTCCAAATTACCGATTAACTATATATGTTGTATCAATATTGTTGACCCGACATTTCTGTCTGGTCTCGCTACTATGAATTATACACCGACAAAGAAATGATCTAAAGAACTAGAAGGGATGCTTATGCCATACAACACATTTTAGGCAACTGATCCCACCTTGGTGTGTTTGTTTCTCTCGCACAAAGCCTAGTGGTCCATGTTCTCAATTAGGCGCCCACTACTGATTCGTTTATACATGTAATAGCGTCTAATTTATGATAATATCACTAGATTGATCACTGTTTCGTGTTAGCATAATTCATACTTTTGTCACATCTTATAACAATGCCCAACAAGTGTGGTTTTTTCACACCTTCTTAGCAATAAATCGCAATTAAAATACAATATCATTATGATGACAACAACAACTAATATTGGATCCTTTCTGTCCTCATTGTCCTCCTATAATTTATTAATAGCAGATGAAGTCAATTATTAAGATAACGTTAATAGTTACACACGCAGGATATTTGTCGCACATTAAGCAATGCTTTATTGGGGGTAATCCGTATAGATTAGGGGGTGGGACAGTTAAGTTTTTTGCGATTTTATATCGGCTAAATTGAGATTTGTACGAGAATGGATTCCCACACCTCGTCTGGTGGATTCAGGGTGCGATAGAGGCTTGTAAATATAAATGGGATCCTAGACATGTCCAGAAAAATATAGCAACCACCCTCAATAGAGGCCTGTGGCATTGATTAAACAAACTTACAGCTTATTAGTTGGAGAAGAAGCATCCACACGAGCATACACCCTCTCATTTCTGTATTAGATCGCTCGCCCCCATTTATTGAACGGTAAAAATATTGAATAGTGGTATCTTGATACCGTGTGCCTGTCTCATATTGCAAACATCTGCTATTAATGGACTAATCGTTGATTTTGCATTTGTACTAAGCGATATCTTCTCAAGGCTTATGTAGATTTTGTACTCCCGGTGAATTGATTTGAAGGAGTTCATTTAAGTAGATTCACAGCCTAGATTTTACACGCCTCTCTACCCCTGTTCTGTATCCACCAGTCTAGCGTTGTGATGGAAAATAAATTGGGGGATGTGTGCACATACTATACCCCAATAGACAAATATGTAACAATCGTTAACAAATGGACAATGAGTCATTGATACACAAAGTCATTCAAGGCTATGTTTCTGATACAGTGTGTCATAGATAGGAGAGATAGTGCTTCACAGTTAAACTTATTGTGACAGACAGAATCGGACAGAAAAGTACTCAATAACATCATTGTACTCCCCCTAGAATAAGAGGGGGAAAGACATTTGTCTAGTTTTTATTACGTTCATAGTGCAAAAATAACAAAATCTTAAAACCATAGCCGTTAAGATGGCTTCGATGGCCCAAGTGAAGTTGTAGAGCGCAGTACACATAAATAAATATGTCGAACATAAATGTGGTTTCTCTGAAGTCAAGGTCATTATGAAGATGGAAACTGACGTGAGTTAATAACATTTTCGTTTTTGATTTTAGAAAATGATGATATTGAACCTTTTTGTATTAAAAAACCAAATATAGGATGTCACAAAGTATTATTTACTCAAATAATGAATTTTTTGATTTAGAAATTGATATCTTGCACGCTGCGTCTATGTTTATAGGGAGTCATAACCGTGCTCTTCACCGAATTGTTTTCTTCGATTCAAAGCTTTTTTCATTTGTTTTGCTGTTCAAACAATGACATTCATTCAGATTTCTAATTTTTTTATTCCTATTTATATACAGAGAGTACCAGTTATAGAAACGTATTACATAGTACGTTCCAGATTTAATGGGTCAACGATATACCATATTTGCTCGCAATTAATTGTGCGTTGAGGATTCCGCAAGAATGGAAAATACCAACCATGTTGAGTAAACATGAATTACGATTTTTCACATGTATCGCATTGACTTGGTATCCAGGAAAGTGTATATTGCAGTCAATCGCCCGGTTTTCCGACAAGGGACTTGCCCACGCCCAATGTCAGGGTAACCTGTGCTTTAAATTTTTACAAACATAAATTTGAATTGCCTAATTTTTTTGTAATTAATGCATTCTTTGATGTTACAACAGTCACAAATATAAACACATTCGCATAGCACTTCAGACAGGACAAGATATCCTTTTGAAAGTGGAAAAACGAAAATTTATAGCCAGAAAAATCGTGAAAGTCAGAATCCCTTTAACTTCACGTTGTGTATTAACGTGTCTCTCTTTCCACGATTATTTCCAAGTTGGTGACCTCCAAAGGTTCAATGCACCCTGGGATTTGGACTTGCGAACAGAATATCTGACTAGGGATGACAATAATTGTCATGTAAATCGACATTTTTTCAGGTATTAACTCCCGATCCGGCCGCGAACCTGAGTTCACGGGCTCTAGCCCAAGATCGGCCAGGCCACATATTGGGTTAGTCATATATCCCTGTTTTCTTTCTTTTTGTGTAGTTTTATTGGAAATAGCTTCCATAGTTTCTGTTGTGTATTTTTATTAAATTTGGATGATTCAGGTTGATCCAAAGATCGTCATATTAATCTCCAGAATATCGCCCAAGAATGAACATCAGTTGTGAAATGTCTGTTTTGTTATCCGTTAACCTGCCGATCGCATTATTGATGCCGCCGTCGTAACTATGAACTTTGCTGAAAATGCTGGTCACCGTCATGGATCGCGTAACTGAGAAAATTGCTCAACCACTCGCGTCTTCCATCCTAGGTGCGGATTGAAGATAGTTGTGCTATGAAATTTATCGATGCCGTTATGTCATTGTGACACAAGTAAGAACTTAAACGTTTATTTAATGCGATTACTCACATAGCAGTTTGTCCTATGATACCGACGTAGAGCCATGCTTTGTAATATTGGCCACGTTCTGAGCTGTAAAAACCAGTTTTTACCAGGTGGTTTTCTACGGGTATCCGTTCAAATTTTAGAATTACCAGTTTACATCATCGCTGTAATATGCATGTTTATACTCTGTCATTTACATTCTGGGTTTTGTTTGATGGCCCTTTCGGGAATCTTCTGATCGGACGGTGATATAGCTTTTGGTCTGTCCGTCTGTCTGTTTGTCCTCACAACATAAACTTTATAGGCAGTGACCATAACTTTGAATGACAGTGATGGGATACTGTTTCATATTACATCACTAATGGTCTGTGTTCCTAAGTCAAATGCCAAGCCCTTTCTTACTGGTACCAAACAATTTGAGTTATCTTTTCACCTACTGTGATGCCTTTGAAGTTTGATATCCTACTTTCTTTGTCAAAAGGTTTAACAGTTGGCCTATACCTTTTGATGGCAAAGAAAGACATGCACTGCAATTCATTCATTCAGATGTATCCAGACAAGGCTCGGAGCCATGTTTTTTACATAACATGATGCTCTCACAGAAAAATATTCCATGGTATTTAAACAAATAGTAAAGATCTGTGAGAACACTTAGGACTGTTTAAAATTTGGGTTATGCAGATGATGATAGCTTGCCATTTACCTATGAATAAGAATCCTGCATTTTAAACAGACGACCATTTCGCTTAATACTAGCATGATTCAATGTAGCGTATACGAAAATGACTCAGGTAACAGCTTTGTTAACTAGTGATGAATTGTATGTGGCTGTTTATTTCTGCAACCCTGTTGTACAACTCAAGCGTTTTAAATTGACATTTTGCAGAATTTTGATGCACCCTAGCTATTTTCCCATTAAGAAAATACCCTAAAACCTTGTGTAAAAGCATATCGTAAAATTAGGTCTAAACAAATTCGGAGTACATCTAAACTTCAACTTGATTGAACATTTTAGTCAAGAAACGTGTCCATTGCCCCTTTGTAGGCCTTGAGCAAGAAAAATAGGGCCTTAGTATGTGGCTGGGGTGTACCTATTTCAACTGACTTTACTAACATCTGACCACCCGGCATGTGTGTTCCTTGTAGGTCCGTCGTGCGTATATTCATCCGTGGTCCTCATTTGTTTTGGACAACGTTCTAGTCTCATTGGTCACCCAAGCAAGAAACTTACGGTTGAATAGACCCCTGCTCTTCTTGACAATTCTGTTGAGTCCTTGTTGAATGGTAAGATTTACTGGGATTTGACCCCTACTTGTGTCAAAAGCTAACCATGGCCGATAACGGTATCCAGTATTTCCTGTAAATGAGCAATGAAATATGTAGAAATCTTTCTAATGTAAAACTTTAATATAAGCTGAGTGTACATGTAATGTCATCCCGCTGAGATCAATGAAGGACTTTTGACGGAAGATAATAATTCTCTAGCGCTTTACATGTTAATATTATTATGGCTTATTTCACATGTGGTTTCCCTATCTCGGCACCAACATGTGTCCAAGGTTGACCCCCTTAGTTGGTCTATGCCACTGACCTTTCACGGGTCACCACGCCGATCACGCATCATCTTGATATGTCCCACCTCTGACCCTTGGAAGTATTGACTACTCTGTGATATATATACAAATAATAACCTTATCAATATTTCAGGTTTACAACATTAGGCCTAGTTTATAACCATTCGTTGGGGTCTTGTCTTTTTGAGTCATGATACATACATTATGGACATACAAAAGTCATGATGCAGTGTACTATACCAAACATGATATCACAGTATTACACTGTTGACCTTATTATACAGATAGAACACTTATATGTAGCCGTTCATCATAGGACCATACAGCCCTTTGAGTATTATGGATACAAATATCTATAGATTACGTTTAACACAGTGGTTAACATATAGCCCCTCTTCCTTTTCCTTTGAAAAAATACGTTGTATACAAACATAGGAGTAGTGTATCGATAAAAGCAGTTAGAGAGCTAGGGACGTTTTCATCCCTTTAGCTCTTTATGTATAGATGAGTGGGTCACACTCAAAAAAGCCGTGGTTAGACTGTAAGTGCCCGCAGTATTGTAATTCCAATCACGCCTGAATTGAAGAGAGCTCAGCGCATAGGACTGCAACCTGTGAAATTCTGTGCGGCGATTGTAAGTCCGACAATGAGAGCGCTGGATTGCAAAGATGAATCATTTCGCTAACCTTAGCTGTTTTAAGCGACCTTGTCCTACACGGTGACTAAGGGACTCTGCTATCAGCTAGAGGTTGCGTCCACGATGAGAGCTGTTGGTTTCATACCACATTGATCGCGGTAGAACGGGATATGACTGACGCGAGATGATATATGCCTCCTCCCGGGTGAGGCTTTATTGATAGACCGGCTCAATCATGTACCACTGTCTCTGACGCGCTCGAAACCTCACGTGAATACACAGCAGTATTTGACGCTCAGTATGCACTATTTCCTTGGGGCTAATTTGTATGCGACTGCGACAAGGTGGAGAAATTTAGCGATAGAAGCTGGATCGAGGGATACCGGGTACTGTGTGTTTATGCCTCATTGTACTCATCCATGTGATCTGTTGTAGCGCACTGGGATTTACGCAGAGGCACGTCAACGCTTACCTGTATTGGAGATTAGCCACTTGAAACAACGAGACTTTGTATTCCAACAATGTTTACAGGAATTAGGAACTTTATCTATACCAGAACTTTAGCTCGTCTTCCTTATCAGTATTGGCTGTGGATTAGCTAGCGAGGACAATTGGGACTCATTTAACAATGGATTTTGATGCTTATCAGTAGTCTCTTAATATACAGTTTACATTGTCAAGAAAATGTAACTTTTTATTCTATTAGATGACTTTAGCTTAATTAACTGGAAACTTGTGACTAGTGTTGTTTCTTGTTTGCCAATAAAAGTGTACTTGGTTCAACAAAAAGTTGGTGTGGCGCCTAAACAAGGGCCGTTTTGGTTTTTATGCCTTCGGTCTTTTAATGGCCCCTCTTACCCGGTCGCAGTGTGGGCAACCGCTCCCTCGGGTTGCTGCCGACCGGTTCTCGCACGCATAGCAAACGATTTGACACAGGACTCCAATTATCGCAACACCGGGCACTTGATCTGAGAGTGGCTGTTGTTCCTGCCAAGCATCCCACACTTGATTACTCTACCCCCACTTCACCGCCATTCGAGGGATCCTCACCGTCTGGTTATTGATGGGGGCAGTTGATCAGCGCGGCGGTGGGGTCTGGGTGGGCGGAGTCCTCCTGCTCGGGACCTGCTCCTGGGGCCGCCGTGGGGTTTGAGGAGGACTCGGGGAATACTCCGGATGGGATACCGGTGTGTATTCCAGATCTTTGGTGGCGCGTGACAGGTGTCCGTGGGATCTGGGTGGCAGCCTGGCCCAGGCTTGTTCTTGGTCCTAGGAGCTGCACCTCTAGCGAGACTCGCTGACACAGTCTGCGGCGGCGGTGAGGGCGGAAGAGGCGGTGGCGCTGTAAGACTGGCTCTCGACAGGTCCCGCAGACCTAGTAAAGGGGACCGGAATGGGTCCTCCACCCGGCTCCACTACCTTCTGGCGAGCTTGTGGTCCACGGCCTGTTCACAATCGGTGGTCCAAATCTTTAACTATTAACAATGGCTATTGTATACGGACCGGCATGAAGACTAAGGTACATTGTGTGTGGATAGAAGCCACTCCCAGCTCGGTGATGATCTCTGTTCCCAGCTGTCCTCCTTTCCCGCTTCTCCCCTGCAATTACCACCACGTCTAAATCGGAAACTCCGCGCGGTTGCCCTGATAAAGTCATACTGCATGGCTGCCAATCTTTTACATTGCGTTACTTCTCTAATCAACTTCGGTTGAACTCTAAAGTCTGTGTTCCAAAAACTTGGAATGCCGAATTTGACGTTGCGCTGGTTTTAAATCAGGTTGAGGAGACACGGCCGTCGTTGGTAAAACATCCCTCTTCCGCAGTTGAACGCCCTGATCGGCGGACGTCCAAAATGGGGCGATTTGTGCTTCTTCTCGAGAAAGAAGGTTGTTATCCTTATTCTTATTGCATGTAAGAAGGACTCGTTTTTATCGCGAATTTTAAAGCCAAGTCTTAGTGTTCACTTAGCTTGGGCATCTAAACGTATAATAGTTTAATACTCATACGGATCTCAAATGATTTCAGACAACTCATTAGAAAGAGTACGAGGCGATGTAAAAATTTTTCTCCTTGATGGGTTTAACTAGTGTTTCTCAGAGGGTGTATGCACTGTAGAATATATCCCATTCATCCTAAAGAGATAGAGAATCAAAGTATTAGAGAATCGGATTTTCTATCTTGATTTCACCAGAGTGTCCTCATCTCCTTAGTATATCCTCTTTTGTAAAAATGAACAAACACAGTACTGGTGACTCTTAATGTTTCTATTCACTCATATCACAATATCATATTCAAACAGTTTTGTAAAACAAGTCATTCCATATAGGTCAAGAGGTGTTCCCCATGGCTCGATCCTGGCTTGAAATCGACATCGATCTACTGGCCATGGTCATTCAAGGATAGTTCGATCTTCTTCAAGGTAACCCAAGTATACTTGATTCCGTTCCAGATTCATAATGTTACACGATTTAACTTTGACGTACAGATCTTCTTGAAGACATTGTAGTCTGGAATCTTTCTCGATTTCGGCTCTGTCTTGTGGGTCGAATTTCGTTATTCAATTATTACCCATTAAATAATCAGTACTAAGACCTTGCCGAGGGTGGTCC
>CAJDSM010008244.1:0-11863 GCA_903981925.1 Ostrea lurida | reverse complement strand
CACAACCAGAAATAAACATAAGCATACAAGAATAACCAAGGTCATCGGCACCTAAATGTGGGGGGTGGGCGGTCCCTTTACAAATCACTGAAACTGAGGGGCTGAACCAGGGGGGGGGAAATTCAAGATTATGTGCATTTAAACTGCAGAAAAAAAAAAGTGTAACCTAGAGGCAGATTGTCTCAAAAGTTATCCACGAGAACCTATTGATGAAAATACTCTATCAACAATACGAGGACAAGGCGGCGGGGGGGAGGCGATTACAAGATGACCGCACCACCCTTTTTTGTTTTTATTAACGCCCGCCCATGCTGCAAAAAACCGAAGGCCAATCGGTGTCGACGGCGGGATTGTGCCAATGGTACGAACAGATACCTACCTGCCCAAGGCCTAAGAGCCGAGCATAGAGACGAGAAGTTTTCAGCCCTTTGCACCGCAACAAGGTTTTGGATAACGCTTCATAGTTGATTTTGACGCGCACACAGCGTATGCTCTAATTCCTAAACCAGTACTGTATACAATTCAAATTAATGTCTCATTTCTTCTCTGGTTCTGGCAAGCGGAAACAGAGAGAGCAGAAGTCTAACAAATGTGGAAATATACGTTTGTCAGTGCACCCATGCTATTCTACCCGTTCTGCCTGGACACAATTCTGAAATGTAAGAGCACAACACGGCCAATTACGGTTAACAGTACTTGTCGAGAAACTTCCGAAATTCTGAATTAGCAAAGATCACCATTTGGGGAACTAAATAAATTATTAATTTTCCAATATACATGTACTAAAAACAAAAATGCAATTACCTGTGCTTGACTGACCTGAAAACTCTCATAGATAAAATGTATGATAGTATGTCAAAGTTCTGGGAAGCGATATGTCAAATCCCATAAATGCGGATTGAGGGGGCAGGAGGGCTTGCCTATACCCATCTTGTTGTGTGACCAATTCTGATTAGGAAATAGTGAGCTGAAATAAAACCTCTAAAAATAAACTATTCAAAGCCCTAAACCCAGGGCTTTCCCCGGGGACAGTTATCGACACCCTAGGGCACATCACACTTGGGTCTACTTCTATCAGAACATCCTAGCCATCGAAACGTATAGCAGCCCCTTTTTCACCAGGATCCCCACCATTATTCCGAAAATCCTGGATCCGCCACTGAACTTGCGATTAAAGTTAAAGAAAATTAATAGAAGTGTACCGATATTGGCAAGACCACCGCAAGGAGACGATCGGAGGAAAACGTACATTGCCACGCGTGCAGAAGGTATATGCTTCATTATGTAAGAAAGTGCCGGGCAGTGGGTCCTCATTTCGTGATAAAGTAGAAACAAAGACCACTAGTCCACAGGGCCAGGATCCGTAGTTCTTTGCCGGGAATTGATTATCGGATTTATATTTCGGGTTTCTACGGTGCATAAGGTGCATATTCCTGTAGGTGTTTCCCCCCACCAAATACTTCCCCCCCTCCACCGTATAAATAATTGTATGTGAAAACGGAGGTATTTATTTGAAAATTCCACACAGCCGAATATAACTTCACAATCTTCAGAACAATCGGGCCGGCATGAAAGACACACAATGCACTGCTATTTGACTGTTCATTACTCCTAATCTCGGCTATACACAAATATATTATAATAGTAACAGATAAGTCTTTGTATGTTTAATGACATGCATCAGGCAGCCCTGTCTATATGAGCTCCACAAACGGAAAATGGAAAATAGAGGCAGTAAGCAAAGATACAACACATAACACCTTTCGCAGATTGGGGTCTTTATTGCTCTATAATGTAAAACCGGCGTCGAACCCCATACCAACATCGAATCCGAACCGCTAGAACTCAAGATATATGGAATTTGGTACTTCATCCAATTATAACACTGTGCATCTCAGAAAGAGTTCAGTGGTCAGATATCATTCCATACAAAGTCCCTGTCGAATTATAGACAGGTACAAGAACATTCATATAAATAGAGAATTGTGGTGAAATCGCTATCAACTTTAGTTCAGACCTCGTCGTACATGTGGTTGCAATCACCTGCAGCCACTCTATCAAATTCTTAACGGACTGGTCACCTGTTCGAGTCGGACAACGGGGTCATCCTGATTTATTTCACCCAGCAACGTTAACAACAACTTCAAGGATCAGGGGCTGATCATACTTTACTTCAAAGAACTCTTAATAACAGGAAGACACCAAAATAGAGAACAATCATCAACTTTAGAAAATTAGCCCAAAGCCACGAGAAGTCACGACAATCCATAAATCAGACCTGACCAGTTTCGTAATCCTGGACCATTACAAAAATTGTAATATCCCACTTCTGACAACCAGTTGTAAACAAGTCGAGCGGTTCTTGTCCAAAAAGATAGAAAGAAAAAAATTTAAGATAGGAAAGATTAAACCCGTATTGAAGTTAAGACGAAACAACAATTTATTAGCGATTGGCTCACAATCTCTCAAAACAAAGTCAGGAATAAGAAAATACATAGACCAGATGCTGACCATGTTCAACAATACGTGACTCAAAAGGGGAATGACTCAATGACACCTAAGGCTAAAAATCTTTTATCGGTTTATGTGCCATCAACCAAAATTGTGTATATCTGCCGCCCAAGTGCTCTCGACAACTTAATGTAAACATGTTAAAACTAAAATTCATTTGTCTGTGTTATTGGTATGATAATAAATTAATCTGACAAGTTATTCGATACGGACAGTCGATATTACAACTGTGATAATACAGTCTATGTACTTAAAAGACAGACCCCCCCCTCCCTTTTTGTACTACCGGTTACTTAAATCCTACATCGCTAGTAAAGCCCGCTATCGGTAATTTATTGTTAATGTTCCATGAAGTTCTAATTACGACCATCAAAGTCAAATACATACTTGACCTTATGTACTTGAAATCAGAAATCTCAGTCAATGATCCAATTATTAAACCGCAATCAATCGTCCGTAAAACGTCCCCGGACAACAAACTAACTCAACTAACCATAAACTTCGTAACCAGTCTTGGAGTAGACCCAAAAATACTAAATTAGGAACTAGATAATATCTACAAAATTTTCTATTCTAAATTCATAGGACTGGATCCTCAGAATATTTCCGGATTTAACAATCCAGGAACAAAATATGTGTCCTTATAAAAAATTAGCTAATCCACTCCCAAGTTCATAAATTAATCAGATGTACTACCTCAAGTGGAAAGATTGATGTTTTGTTTCTCAGCTCCCACGAGGAACGTGCTCGTTTTAGGAGAGAACATGAATCGATACGAAACGCCTGACTTCCCTATATTAGACTTGTCTATCCAATCACTGCTTTGCCTTCCATTGTCCGGAAAAATTTAGCCAATAAATATAGTTTGTACGGATGCGGACATTCCGGACAGGGATCATCAAAAACCCGGACATGTTTATTTTCAATGCTAAAATAGACATAGACTCATCAGTGGCACAAAGACCTTGTCCGGATAGCAATTAAATTAGATGAAAGGTATAACTCATAACATGTTAAAAATTACTTATATGGGTATAAATTGCCAACACTATCGTAGTATTTATTAGACTTCAATACATTTCGAAAGTCTAGGCGCCTCCCAAAAGTAGCGCGCGCTGAATACAAGAAAATACGCGAAGTGCGGGTACAAAACTTAGGACTCAGATGAAATGCTAAATAAAGCAAAATAAAGTGGCCACTCGACATATAAAATCACACAAAGAAAGGTTGGTCCGAGCATCTGAATTTACAGGAGGTTCAAAGTATAAACAATACACACATGAATCAACCGTAGTTAGAAAATCGCAGCCCGGAACACGGATCAATCAGCTAGGGATTCGGTCTCAGACGTCAACACAGGCAGCTCTGGTAAAAGTCTCGTAGGGTAAATATATGAATTTACAGCAGAATTGCCGGCATATAAAGTCCACACACAGATCGCTGAGATTCACACGGTAATTACTAACCCTTATAAGTTTGATCAAATTGATACAGTCATGAATTTAAACGGATAATTGCATTGAAAATATGCTCTCTGAAATTAAAAGTAAAACCAAGCGCAAAGTCCCACGAGAAAACTTGACCAGATATGTGAATAATAGTACTGCATTTAACATCGGTAGTAATAATTATATATATAGTGGGTCATCCTTCATCATATTTAGGCAAATATTAAAAGATATTATAGACCTTTTATATCTTTTTAATTGAGAATCGCTGGTACTAAATCTTTTAGGGTGTAAAGCTATGATTTGGTTAGTGATGTTGATAACGAGACAAGACAAGGCAACGCAAGTAAGAATCGCCTCGCAATCACCAAGATTTGCTAAAATTGTCAATCGTGACCTTTACCTTGTAAACCAATAGAGTCCATCCTCTCTCCATGGGCAACATTCATTGAAGACCTTGATGATCCCTGTTGAATGTTATGTCTTCTTCTTGTTTCACAAGATATTGAGGCAGTCAAATAATGACTTTGACCTTGACAATCAATAGGGTTCATTCGCTCTCCATGGCACATTTGTGAAAAGGTTAATGATTTTCTGATGAATGTTATGTCTTCTATCTTGTTCTCAAGAATTTTAGTCCGTAGTCAAAGTCAATAGTGACCTTGACCTTTGACAATCGATAAGGTCATCTTCCTCCATGAACAACATTTGTGGACAGTTTTGAATGATTCTCTGATGAAATGGCTGTATCTCGGTGGCCTCAGCGGTAGAGCTCTCTCCTCGTGATCGGGAGGTCACGTGCGTTTGAGTCCCGTGCTCGCACGCCGGTCGCTTTGTTAAACTAAGACGTTAAAATAGGTAGCGATTGCTCCTTCGCTCGGGCATTTAGAAGTGAGAATCACGGGTCTTTCGGATATTACCTTAAAAACGGAGGTCCCGTGTCGCAGCATGTGTGGCACGCAGATAAAAACCCCTCACCGCTGCTAAGCATAGGTCTAACATTTGCAGCCCAACACCGGCAATGGTGATGTCTCAATATGAGTTAAGTATTCTCAACGGAACGAAAAACAATCAATCTCAATCTTGTTCACAATAATTTTAGTCAATAGTGACTTTGACCCTTAGATCTTGAAAATCAATAACGCTTCATCCTCTTCCAATGGGCAAACATTTGTGAAAGGTTGATGATCCTCTGATGAATGTCCTAGCCTTGTTCACAAGGTTCCAGACACCAATACAGCCGCACGGCAGCGAACTATATCCTCCGCAATAGTGCGAGGAGATAAATATAGATCATTGAAACGGAATTACAAGACGTTAAAATTGGGCATTGCTCCTTTCATTCTAAGAGAATCCCATTTTTACAATGAGGATTTTGATGCAAGCGACTTAATAAAAGCGTACACTTATCGTTCACGTCAAAGTTTTATACCTAGAGCCTATGGTTAACGTAAAAAAGGATCTACTAGTATTCATTCCCCCAGATGATCATAAAGAGTGTTTTTGGTTGTTTTGGTGTTTATGATAGAGAATGCAAACATTGAGATGACAGAAATAAAAACAAATGTGGCAATAGACCACTAAGCCATTTGCTGATGCGAAATTTCATTTTAAAATATGCTGAAATTAGCCAAAAATAATGATTTACAAATGCTTGACAAAGAATGGCTGTATCATACGTTACTCATCCTAGAATATTTACATCCTACGTTAACATAAAAATAATAAATAACATGCTTTTGGTGGATAATTTTCATTCAATGTTTTGCATGAGAGTACGTAACAAGTATTTTCTCTAAACAGTTTTAATAAGAGCTCTGGAGCTCAAAAGAACAAAAGTTATAATGAAAAAGTTTTCTGTTTTTGTCATTGCCACGATAAGTGCAAGGTGTTTGAGAAATGGTGCATCTTTTGATGTTGTTTGTAGCATCAACAGATGCTTAATGGCATTCCGACAGTGCAACGACTTGCTTATTTTGGAAACATCTGCTTTATTAGAGTATAAAATAAATATACATTCCTCTGGTTTTCTCCCAATGTTAAATCCCCATAAGGAATAGTTGGATCCGACGTGACGGATAGTTTGGATCATAGTAACGATGTGTCACGGTGATATTGAAAAGTGGGAATTCAGCGACACCAGCTGACTAACTAACTAATATGATACCCTGCATCCCCCAAAAAATTGTGACGTCTCACCTTGTGGGCGTTTTGTCGAACATTCTGTGGACTAGATGGATTCAAAATGGTCTCAATAGAATTGGAAAGCTCCCTGGCTAAGGAAAGGATTTGTGGATCCATTTAATAGCGGATTTTTCAAGCTTATTTCTCTTCACCTCGGTATTTGCGAGTTCACATGGTAAACACAGTTAGAGTTACTTCCCGCTTTGAAAAGAATATTTCGACATCCCGATCCCGAATTTTAAGTGTGCAGAAGGAATCATATTTTTATTATTTTATCATTATTATTTTCCACAATCCGGAAGACAAGCTCCAGTGATTGAATAAAAAATATATACCAACCTACTTGATTCCCACTTCTTCAAATCTTCGTCCCCATTTGTTGTGTTGGACGCTAATGTAATATACCAATATTTCTTCATTCATATTCGGGTTCGATGTTCAATATTTAATGAAACAAAATCGAGGAAAAACGTGAGAAAAACTTCAAAAAGTTTAAACTTCAAAGGTACAAATTCAACTAAGTTTTTGTTCTTGTACAAAAGCAAGTCAGACAAGGGTCGAGTGGGACTTACTGATACCGTACATTGAGTGACGTATATGCATTTTTAGATTTTTAGCCAATAGAACGTTTGCTTCCTCAGTTTTTAACCTTCATGGGCCACAACAATTTTGTCGGAATAATTTCTTTTCTCTTGCTAAATTTGACTTTTTTTATAACACACACGTGTTACCTTTAGAGCTTTGCTTTGCAGACGGGCCTTTAGCCCGTCCGAGCTTCGCTCGGTACAAGGCTGAAAAAGTTAATTTCTTTAATACTGTCTTTAAGCATGAATGAGAGCATAAAATTTGTATAAATTGTAAGCTTGATTTGGTAAACATAGTGCTCATGTCTTGTTTTCCTTTTTTTCAGATGTATAGACCATATAACAACAGGCAACATCAAGGGAATTACGCGCCCTATCCAGAACATGAAATTTATCAAGCACAGAGACGATTGTATTCACTTTTCCAATCCAGTTCATCCGCAAGAGTGCAACGATTAATTCAGGAAAACCATCAGTTTACACGCCCTTTTAGTCCTTATGACAGATGTGAGAGTCAGGCGTTGCCAGTCTTGTTACCTTCTTGCAGTGATATTTATCCAGAACCCTCCACAGATCGTAACAGTGTTACCGCCACACTATCTAAAGAAGAAGATGGTCAAGTTTTCACATATCCAGAGCTAGAGTCAAATAATTATGCCATGTCAGGTAATGAACATCCAGCAAAAGATGATTTGCCAGATCCGAGAAATGATAGTGGGATTGGATCCACATCCGATACTCCAACATTATCACGAGCACCAGAATCCATTCCCTTAGTCAGCAAGGGGACTATATATATATCTGATGATGAGAAAAGCTTTGCTGATGACAATGGCATAGATGATCCAGATATGCTTCATTTTGAATGTAAAGAAGAAGAAAATTCCTCACCAGGATCCGAGTCGAGTGACAACACAGATTCAGCGGAAGCTACTAACGAAACACTAGACATGACCATGAAAAGCATTAAAAACCAGAGACGATTTTTCAAATGTGACTATTGTGACTTCAAAGCACCAAACAGAGGGAAAATGATGAACCACTTGGGAATTACTGGGCACTCGCATGCAGCAGAGATAATGGGATCTTTTGAAAATGAAACATTTCACTGCAAGTCTATCATTGAACCGGTTGCTGTACATTTGTTCACAAGGAAGAAAAGCATGAAAAATTTGACTGACTTAATTATCATGTGTCCAAAATGTTTCAGCCATTTCTCCACAATTTACCAGTGTTCCATTCACGCCTTAGAGAAGCATGGTGAAAATGTGTATGGTGTAGGAGAAGTGGTGGGTAAACATGCGATCTCCCTACCCTTTGGTCTTAGATGTCTTTGTGGTCAACAATTTAAGAAAGAGTCACAGATCGGAAATCATTTAAACACCTGCAAAAATTACCAAATAAATTCGGAGCCCAACATTTCTTATTTTTATGTCTGTCCATTTTGCATCCAGTTGTTTAGTCATATAATTGGGTTTAACGGTCACGTTCAGAGTGAAACAAAGAAACACAATCACCATGGAAATGTGCAGATCACCATCATCCACGTCAGACGTCCCACGGCTAGCAGAGCAATGCTTCCATACGCCTGTGGACCCACACTGCAGGACACCTCGGAAACGCGAGTGATTTATAGTCAGGACAAAAAGAAGGCCATGAAAGCGTGGAGAAAAAATAAGAGCACTACATTGGGGGCCTATCATCAGATGAACCACAATAAAAGATTGAAGAAAAATTGAATCGTGTATTGTTAGATGAACCAAAATGAAAGATTTGAGAATCGTTGAATCGTGTACTATGCATGAACAGAAATACACCTGTATTGTAATGTTATAAAACCATTCAGTCCAAAATTTACATGTGCCTAATTTCTTTGTAACTTGTAAGGAAAATGATCAACATGTTTTGGGATCAGTCGTATAACAGTTCTCGTATATTGTTCTCTTATGACAGTGCATATGAGCTGGTATTTTTTGTAATATACTGGCATGTTGAAATCCCCTTGAAGTTGGTGATAGAAAAAGGACTTCATACTCCCCTTTTATTTGTTTTTAGTGTTGCATATCTATACCTTGATTTAGTCGTAATAAAAAAAAAATTCTAGATTCTCATCCAAATATTTTGAAAATTGTGGTGGTATGTGAATTTAATGACTCTTGGCCCTTGCAATACTATAAACACCATTCTGTGTCTACTTCTAACATTACCTTCAACGTTGACAGAAAATGACCAATTATATTTGAGACATAGTTTGTTAATACCAAAGAGTACTGTAATTACTTTCTGGATTAGGGGGGGGGGGGGGGGGGGGGCATGAAAATTGGATGGAAGGGAAGAATATTGAAAAAAAAAATTATTTTGACCTTCACTGTACAGATTGATGAAAATTAAATAAAAGTTCATTACACTCTTCAGATAAAGAGAATTGAATAAAAATACCAATACATTACAAAAACCTAGTCCTTATGTTGTGCTTCTTGTTGGTTTTACATGACCATCTCTTAGACAGGACGTATTGTGGAAAGAGGTGTCCATTGTTGGTTTTACATGACCGTCTGTAGAGAGGACGTAATGTGGAACAGATGTCCATTTTGGGTTTTCATGTCTGTGTTACATAATGAAGCTGAAACGTTCTGTGTAGCTTCCTCAACTGTCTTGTGCATCGCTGTAGATCATAATGAAATTTTGATTCATAATGACCGAACTTGCAGAAGTTTAGTCCCTCTTTTTATACGCCCGCATAAAAAGCGGACATATTATCTATAACCCAAAAAAGGCCCCCGCTGTCGCTCAGTCTGGATCCCAGTTCTGCACCTTAGAGAGTGTTTTAGCAGTACTCCTCGTAAACCGCTCTTCAGGGAGGAGGGGAGAGGGGAGTTGTGAATGACAAAGAAAGATCACAATGTCGAGATAAGAAGCATATATTGCAAGACAGGGAAGTGCTGTCCCATGTCTTTTTAAAAGGAGAAGTGGGTCCCCTTCGGATATATCATATTCGCCTTTACATTTTTTGTCTTACAATCGCAACTCCTAGTAAACCGTTGGAGAGACGGGGTGGGAGGGATTTTTGAATGGAAACGTTGTCACAAGAAGATCACAATGTGAAAGATATTTCATGATTGCAAGGGGGAGTGTCGTCCGTATAATATTTTTAAAACGCGATATTGAGCACCTTAGACATTAGGCATTCTTTCTATGCCGCATAAATATTACTATATATCTCTCACACTTTCCTTATAAACCCCTCTTATGGGAGGGGGAGGAGGAGGGAGAAAATTTTGCATGGAACTATGGTACTAGAAAAGAATAAGGGACTCACAGGTGTGTATATGACTTCAATTGGGAATGTGAAAATAAATTGTAAAGAGGATGGGAGTGCCACGCGATTTTATTTAGGAGTTAGGGCTTGGACTTAGGTAACTTATTTGTTTTTTGTAAGTTCCTGCTAAAACCCTGGGGGGGGGGGGGGGTTGCGGAGAGGGGGGGGGGGGGGGGCCGGGGGGGGGGGGGGGGGGGGGTTGGGGTGGTGGGCAAGGCCGGCGGGTGCGGGGGATTTGGAGATGAAACTTGGAACCCTCAGAAGAATGATTAGAATCAACATGTAGAGATGTGCATATTCAAGGGGATGCTGTCGATATTTTTTAAAGGAATAGGGCCCTTAGACTTAGGATTTTCTATGCAAAATGCATTGTCTTTGCAACTCCTAAACCCTTGAGGGGTGGTGGGTGATGATGAAACTTGGTACAAAGAAAGATCACAATGTGGAAGTGTGCATATTGCAAGGGGAGTGTTGTCCGATGTTTTTTTATATTTTAGGAGTTATGGTCCCTGGGTCAATAATATATTCGGGTGTATCATGTGGCGGTGCCCTATTTTTATTTGTATATATGGTATACACAAGTCATAACGAAACTTGATTCATATTGACTGCCCTTGCAGAAGTTTTGTCCTTCTATATAATTGTATATGGTACATGTATACACAAGTCATAATGAAACACTTTGATTCATATTGACCACCTTTGCAGAAGTTTTGTCCCTCTTTTTATTTGTATATGGTATACACAAGTTGCCTAATTTCAAGTGAGAACTTTTTTTTTCTTTTTAGCTCACCTGAACCAAAGGCTCAAGTGAGCTTTTCTGATCAAAATTTGTCTATTGTCTTCTTAAACTTTCAAATATTCATCTTCTCCAGAATCACTGGGCCAATTTCAACCAAACTTGGTACAAATCATTCTTGGGTACATCATATGTAGTTTTGCATATTACCAGGGAATTTTGATCCTCTATTTTTGTGGGTATTATGTCCGTTTGAACTTAGAAATTTGCCAAAAATCCTCAACACAATCCTTTGAAACTACTAAACTAACAGCAGGGGGGGGAGGGGGGGGTTGGGGGACACGTGTTTGCCTCCAAAAACAAACTATAATTCCATATGTGTACTAAGTTGCAATTGCACTTTTTTGTAACAGTTATACAGTGCATTAACAGGTGTCTTGGAGGAGTAAGCCGTAGTCCAAAACGGTTTAACAATTTCTGTGGAACACATCGGACATCATTTTACCCAATGGCTGGCCATACTGGCAAACTACATAGTAGTTATTAAAACGTATATCATTAAAACGACCATAGAATTTGCGACATGCTATCTTTGAATGTTACTTTTAAAACCCCTGCAACGTACAACTTGTTTGTGAGTAGCCTGCTTCTATTCAAAAATTGATCATGTGGTTTTTAAGGAAAACAAACGAAATTCTGTTTCAAATCTTTGAATTCGAGAGCTGGAGTCATTTTTAACAAATCGGATAACAAATAACATGCCAACACCACAAAATGTTATGGTCGACACTGTCATTGTGTCTGACGAAACAAAAAGGCGTCAAATAAGTAATTAAAATCGTTTTTAATAGGCAGGGAGTGGGATTCTTCTAGGGTCCCTGAGCGGTTCCCAGACCACTTGTCGCTAAGCATCCACTTAAATTAGTCCCTGGTTACGCGACTGCGTGAGGATGGAATGTTGCTACATAAATATGGGAATTTGACGAAAGAGAAACTTAAATAGCCCCGTTAGTCATAGGATTGAGTTGTTACGTCACCTGAGTAAACTCATTGCGATTGGTCTTCGTCCGTCGTCGTC
>CAJDSM010008243.1:0-12794 GCA_903981925.1 Ostrea lurida | reverse complement strand
ATAGCATGCTGTTGCGTATCGAATCAACTGCACCTGGTATACACACGGTCGATTCACCTCCATACATATAAAAGTATAAAATGAAGAAGTTATAAGAAACAATGCTTTCATGTTTTCAAAAAAAAAATTCGGCCCATAAAGCTGGTGCTTGCAACAATGTTTCTTGTATCAATATAATACAGGTTAAACATGGACAGCTGTATACACCAAAGATGGGACCAGGTGCATTAAAGGAATAATCATCGATCGATCACAGGCCACTTAGCCATGTACATTTATCTTGCTCAGGTAAATGGAGTAATGTCATTATGTACATTATTATATGATTTAATATTTTTAGCTCTCTGAATGGCTGCGATCCAACAAAACAGAAGTCAATAATTCCTATATTCATCTCACTGACCCTAATATAAATGGCGAAAGTAACAAAGTATTCAAACATAATCATTCCAAAAGAAACCCACATACAAAATCGTAAAGTGTTGGCAACACGAACTTCGACCAAAGCGAGGCAGGAATCAGGTGCCATGGAGGATAAACATCCTTTGCGACCGGTCACTCCCGTGAGCCCGTAGTCGAAATAAGTAACGGATTACCGAGTCCAAATCTAGTAGGAAAATGAACAGTCTAACAAAGGGTATGAAATACAAAATAAGTCAACATTTGATTTAAGTGATATTTCTAAATCAGAACAAGTCTTTATAGCGACCGTAGAATTTGCGACAATGCTGATGTTTAAACGAGATTCGTATAACCCTGCAACTTCAAACATTAGATTTATTGATTTCTCTATGTGTCGAGTTCACTCCTTACATTAAAGCAAAGAACAGTATTAAAGGTTTTGTAAATGATTAAATCATATCATAAAACAATTATTGTTGCTTTATCGGTCAATTCGATGATTTAAACACATTTGGGCTTCGTGAATATTGTACTTCTCAGGTGTCTAAATCATCTTATCGACCTCAAAAACAACAGTTGTATAATGTTTTTGACAGCGTTTCTTATCAGTTTTAAGGCAATTCATTGCAACTAAATTTTACTACGGATTACTCCATTTCCTTGATCTCGATAAAGGAATCACGGGCGATAAGGGATATATATATATTCTTCCTATGCATTTGATCTCACTTCTGGTTTGTCTAGGGGACTGTTTTTGGTTTTTGGTCAGTTCTTGATTTTTGACTATTCGTTTTCTTCACTAATGAAGTTGCATCCCTATATTTGCCGTGATGTTTTTTTTTCATCTTTTAGATGGATGTGGTGTTATATTCAGGAAGAAACACACAAAAGCATAATATCTGCTGCATTTTTAAAAATTCTTAACATGATATCACAAGAGCATTGTATTTCATTCCGTGTTACATAGAACAAACAACACACGTGATAGGCTTCCCTTCTACGTATGGCGGGTATTTTAAACTTCCGCAGTGGGCGCGCACGCCATACATTAGGAAACTATGTTCATCATTAGTTGCCCCTTCATCCATCGATTCAACATTTTCATCAACACATACATAGGTGGTTGTTTGAACATGACCTACCATGTTAGCAGAGAGATAACCGTGATATTGTTCAGTCCAACCAGAAAGACAACGATTTCTTCCCGGTATCATTAAAACATTACTTCCCTGTAATGGGGAACACACGGCACAAGGAACATCCTTATCCAACGTTCCGGGACCCCAAAAATCATCCTGATACTCGGCTCCCCGAATTTCCCCCATGTTCGGTTTAGGTTGAGAAGCACCCCAAAGGACTTCATGTACCATGCAGAGGGGATTAGCTCCGTTTCCTGTCTGAGAATAGTCGGATCCAGCAACTTGACCTAAACCAATGATAATAGAACAAATCTGACGCGATTTTTATTTCTTTCCTTATGATAGGAGGGTGGAAACAGAATTTTGCTTCAAACTGTATAGGAATTAGAATTTGTTTTTATTTAAAAAAAAATCACCCCTCCTCCCATCATTGGAAATGCTCCAAATTACTACCCTCTTCCATTAATGTACTGCGTGGTACGGAGGAGAAAGCACAAGCAGGAACATAGACATTATGGATGGTAACTTTGTGTTTTCAAAAAGATGATGGGGAAAATATTCAAAACCGATGTGACCTTTTCACATTAAAAAAGCTACAAAACACTCCTCCTTGGTCCATTTTAAATTTTAGGAAAATATTATATCCTTAACTCAAACAATATGAACATCATGAAATGATAATAAAGTATTGAACAAAATTTCAAAACTATGCAGTATGCTTACGCTTCGGTAAACAATGGCTTTCTCGGGGTGACAATTTTCAATGTAACCCTCTCTTGCATGCATTATTTATATAATGATGTTGTTCGTTCGTCCGAAATAGTTTGTACGGCTATAACTTCTGACCTTCCCTGTAGATTTAAACAATATTTCAAAGAATTGTTGTCCTGGACCCAAGGAAGTATTTGGACCCAAGGAAGTATTATGACCCGGAACCAATGTCAAGTGCTGGTCAAATATGACGGTCACAATGCACATAACGATTTTAACATTGTTCGGGTCATAACTTTTTACCGAGTACATGAATTGAAATATGGAATAACGTTAAAATACAGAATGTTTGGTCTTCACAAGGTTATAGGTCAAAGATTTAGGTCTCAATGCACATATTGTTTTTTTTAACATTGACTGGACTATTACTTTTCACTAAGCGCAAGGAATGTAATACTATTTCAAAGAATTGTTGCCTTGGACCCAAGAGTGCGTCGTGCCCTTGAGCCAAAGTCATTTGTCAAAGTTCAAAATCGTAATGCATATAGTAGTTTAAGCTTTGTCTGGACTGTAACTTTTCAGCTTGTGCATGAATTTGAATAATAGCACACCTACTTACTACCCTGGACCCCAGATTGTTAGGAATAAAATAATTATGACAGGTATTGGCGTTGCTTTTGTTTAAGTTTACATCACATACTGCTATCATCAGCTCACCAGAATATACCAGGGTGGCGTTCGCTTTGCATCCGTGTGTCCCCCATCTCACATATGTAGTCTGACCTACAGTGAAATAGACGTACAAAGTAATTAATGCATTGCATGTTAACATGTCTGTGCTATTTCTCTGTTGAGATTGAAAAGTCACTAACTGTAGGTGAAGCATCATAAATCAAAGACCAATAGTGATGTCTCTTACTACACCTAGGGAGTGATGTTCATATGAAAAGGTGAAGACAAATAACATTGATCAATCCATTTGATCTATTCAATAAAATATGTTTAAATCAACATTGATCAATCTCTTTACTCCATAAAGAATACAAAAGCATTTGGAGCGCCAAATTAACATAAACTTAATTAATTAAAGATATCTTTAATTATTGAAAGATACATGTTTCTTTAATACATTTAATGCGCGCAATAATTCAATTAAATATCTCTTTAAATAATTAATGATATCTTCAATTCTGAATTATTGCGCGTATCAATTCAATTGGTGATATATTTAATTCTTTTGCTGAATTGAAAAATGCAATAATTGAATTATTGCTCTCTTTAAATGAATTAAAGCGCGCATAAATTGAATAATGCGCGAAATGTTCTCTTCAATTGAATTAACGATATCATTAATTCATATATAATGCGTGCAATAATTGAATTATTGCTCTCTTCAATTGAATTTATGATATTAATAATTCAATTGATGCTCGCAATAATTCAATTATTGCTCTCATTAATTAAATTAATGATATCATTAATGCAATTAATGAGAGCAATAATTCTTTCAAAGAGAGCAACTAGACATATCTTTAATTCAACGTATCCACAATTGAATTAATGCTCTCTTTCATTGAATTATTGCTCTCTTTAAATGAATTAATGCGCGCATTACATAATTAAAGATATCTTTAATTAAATTAAAGAGAATATTAAATCATTCATACCGATCATTAAATTAAATTTTGCGAGCAATAATTCCACCATATTACTGCGAGTATTAATTGAATTAATGAGAGCCATGCACGCATTAAATGATTTATTGCTCTTGTTAATTGAAATAATGCGCGCATTAAATGTTTTATTGCTCTCTTTAACAAAAAATATGCGCACATTAATTCAATTAGTGAGAGCTAGAAATGATTTAATGCGCGCATTAATTCAGTTGAAGAGAGCAGTTCAAGAGAGATATCTTTGAATGATTAATGATATCTTCAATAATTGGAGTTATGTTAATTTGGCGCTCCATAAAATCAAGAGCAAGGCAAACACGGAGCTCTCAACAGACCTGAGTTGGGATGAACTGCTTATATAAACATCATTATCCTCCGTAAGCCCTATGTGAATCTTGATTAGGTAAACAAAGCAATCCATTGTTAACATTAGCGTGTAAAAAACGGCCTAATAATTAGTATGAAACACGTCAGCATTTGCCTCGATGGCATGCTGTACCCTACTGGTAATTTAAATCTGTATATCAATAATAGAACTAGTGAAATACTGAATCTAAGAAGACGAAAATGATGTCACATGTACTTAGCCCTAACAAAATTTACAACTGATACGCGAATCTCTCTCTCTCTCTCTCTCTCTCTCTCTCTCTCTCTCTCTTCATAGTATACCTCTGCTGGATTGAGACAGTTGAGTGATGGTTGTCTCCGCTAGGTGGAGCTTGCTTGTCAGGCTTTGTACTTGACTCTCCAGCTGTTCGAGTCTCCGATCAAACAGGGACGGATCATTTAACAACAGACGGCTATTGCGGTACACCTCTTTAGAAAACGGATCGTTGTACTCCTTTTGCTCAACTTCCATTACACACACCACCAATATAACAATACAGGCTATTTGGAACGTCATCATTCTACAAGCGTTGTTTTCTTTAATATCTCATAGCCATGTGTCTTATCTTTTAGTCGGGCGAAAGGGTTCGTTAAACTAATGATAGATTGGTTAAGGTGAACACCAGCAGACATGCTTACGAGGTCGTCTGAGGTTGGTTAGTTGCTTGTGTTTTACGTCACGTCTACAGCTGCCGGTGAAGTACCACAAATCTAGACCTATACTTAGGATCTAGGCCCACGGTAATAATGTGATTTAGAGTTCCAATACCCGCTACAACATGGGACCTCCGTTTATAAGCCTTAGGTGCTTTTAATTGGCAGAATAAAGAGGGACAGTGCTTGTTGAACTGTAAACATGTTCAGGTGTAAGTTTTCCTTCGTTGTTGAATTTTGTCACTGGAATGGCCAACTAAATATACATGAAATGTGCCATTCCAGTGTTTTTCATACAATTCGTTATGAACTTATATCGCATATCAGACTTGACAGATAAGAAGAAAACTTATACCGGTACATTTGAATTTCAGGAGTACACTACGTGCCAGCGATGGATGTTTTCCTTGACTACTTGTTGTTTATATGAATTTGAAAAATCACGCCATTGAGCGACTGGGTCGCTCACAGATACGACATCACGTTTGGACATCTGTCTCTGTACAATGGTCATGTAATCACACCTCATAACAAGTGACACACTAGTGTTTGAACTTATCTTCATACGGTTTTAAACAAGTATGGCAAAAATGCGACCCCTTAAAAAACCTTGTCACCAGCAATCCCGTGTCAGTGATTTTCGAGTCGATGCGATACAGATTTGTTCCTTATTCTAGAGGATACAACACTGATACAGACTTCAAGCAATTTTGCGAAAAATTCGATGTCATTTATACCAAATTGTCTGCCGGAGAGTGCACTGACTCTTTCACATAACCACATCGCCGACTCGGTTTGCATTTTTTCCTCGACGTTTTCAAAATATTGTCACAACGTTTGAATAAAGTACGGTGTTTAATGACGTGACCTAGCATTGTTTCGCAATCTTCCCCACTGAAGGTTTATCCACGTGTTGGCATCTACTTTCTTACACGTTTTCAGAAAACATAGAACAATGAAAATCGCCAAACGGAGGTTGTTATCATTTGGTACGTGAAAAAAAGTTTTTTTCCCTTTCCACACTCTAGTTTTAGGACCACAAAGAGACGTAAGGGGTATATTTGGTAGGGTTGCCTCCCACTTTGCGCAAGTCGATGGACCCAATGGCGACGAGAAAGTTTCGTCTACCGGTGTGTTTTCGTTTGAATGTAGTACCTTGGTGATTTCGGACATAACAACATCTGCATTAAGATTTTTCAGGGTTATAGTGGGACGACGATTGGATTGTTCAAACTGGGGTGCCTTCGGACAACTCTTCCCAAATCTGCATCAAGACCCATGGCCTGTGTCAACAAATAATGAAATATTTAATGTAATCTATTTTGAACATCTTTAAATTCATCTCCTCGCCACTGTTCGTTAAATTTGGCCTTGAACGTAGTGTTGCAGGTCAGATTTTTCCTTAATATCCTGGTATATCTTCAATATGTAAGACAGTTTCTCTAATTTATCTTGGGGCACCTCCCCACCCCCAGATAGCTCAGGGTCTATTTGGTTTTCCTATTGTAACTCCATTACCTCGGTATCACCTATGAGACCATTGGCAGCCGCAAGGAACTTGCACGCTTTCTGGATATTTCAAGAAGTCGGGGATGTCTTTTAATAAAATAGTGTTTACCACTAACTTGATTATAAAACGAATCTCAAGTTAAAAGACAAAGCTTTTCCAGAATACATGACTATTTTCACACCCTTGAACCAAATTGATATTCCAACATCTCGATACTGGCTATTGGCTTGAAATTTAGAATTTTATAAAGACTTTTTATATCAAATTCTTCTTTGGCTTTCCAAACCTTTAAGCTTCAAACATCGCTGATTAGGAATTATTTTTTGAAATGTGTCGTATTTGGGACATCAAATTCAGTACCACGTATAAGCACTATACATGTATGCTTATTCATAATCACCCCTTTTCTCCTGGATACGTTATAAACTTTCCACTACTCATTGCGTATGAATATAATTAACTTAATCTACACGTAAGCTAATCACAACGTGTGAAATGAATAAAAAATGTCTTTCAGATTTTGAAAGTAAATGAGATGCTATACTTGGTGCCTCTACACATTGATATACAGTATTTAATTTCTTGCACATTTGTTAAATAGCGTGCATGTTGTGTTTGAAAAATGTAATATCATAGTTAAGAATATATGACTGACTAACAAACAGAGATAACAATAAAAAACAAGAGGCCCATGGGCCACATCGCTCACCTGAGTGACCTTGGCCCTGGCTCAGCAGTGGTGATTTGGAAGAATTTTCAGTTTCCTTAAAACCACCCAGTGGTTCTGGAGAAGAACATTTTATGCAAAACTTGATCCCCTGTTGTGGCCTTGCCCTACCCCAGGAGGTATGATCTGGTTCCAGTAAGTGCTCTACAAGCCTCTTCCTCTACTTACTAACAAAACTACTAACAGCTGTTAAAGAGTCACTTCAGAGATACCTGTTCCACTACATATTCCAGAAGGTGGTGTCAATCAGATGTGGATTTCAAAAACTCTAAAGAAGCTTATAGAAAACTTCAAAGTCACGAGATTTTTTTCTAAAATTGACTGCATCAAAACATATGATTTCTCCACACTTTATACAACAATTTCCTCACGATAAATTAAAATCTAGCTTTTTCAGATAATTTGATAATTTGTTGTTTGAACAAAAACGGCACCCGAAAAATACAAGTTTCCTGGTCATTGGAAACAAGATACATATTTTGTTCAGAAATTCACTCTGATTGCCCACACAAGTACTCTGAAGAGATATTAAGAGCATGCTTGGGTTTCTTATAGATAATATTATTTAGTCTTTGAAGACCATGGTTCTCCAACAATCTGTTGGTATTCCTATGGGCACTAATTGTGCCCCTTCTTGGCAGACTTATTTTTATATTCATACGAAGCAGGGATTTGTTCAGAAACTGTTACGGGATAAAAACAAAAAACTTTTGCCGTGTCTTCAACCTTAACTTATAAGGTATATAGAACGATGTCTTATCAATTAACAATCATAATTTTCACATTTATGTCCATTTGATATATCCTGACGAACTTGAAATAAAGGACACCACAGAATCTGACAGATGTGCTTCAATATTTGGATATTTTACTTAATTTGACTCTTAATGCAGACTGACAACTACATTATAGATAAAACGTTGATGACTTTGACTTTGCAATTGTCAACTTTCCTTTTTTTTGTGTAGTAATGTACCACTATCACTGCTTATGGTGTGTATGTCTCTCAGTTGATTCTATACGCAAAGGGCATGCCATGCGTATGATGAATTTTTAAAGCGAGGCCAACTGCTAACCAAAAAGTGATTGTTGCAGGGTTATAACAAAATCTCGTTTAAAGTCATCATTTCGCAAATTCTACGGTCGCTATAATGACCTTGGTGCGATACAAATTATCACTAAATCAAATGTTGACTGATTTGTTTCATACCCTTGTTAGACGTCATTTTCCATACTAGAATTTGACAACGGGTAACCCCGTTACTTTGTTTTCGACTAACAGGCTCACGGCAGGTGTGACCGGTCAGCAGAGGATGCTTACTCTCCATGGCACCTTGATCCTGTCTTCGCTTTCGTCGAAGGTCCGTGTTGCCCTACACTCGATTTGTATGTGTTTTTGGAACTATGATTACGTTTGATACTTTGTTACTTCGCCATTTTATATCTGATCAAATTTGATTCTACTCTATATCAGGAAGCTTTTAGGTAAAATGTTGTCTTTTGGTTTTGGAAGACAATTTTAATATATATTCAATATGTAAAAATTGATCCCTTATTGTGGCCCCACTACACCCCTGGGGGTCTATGATTTGAACAAACTTGAATCTCCACTATCTCAGGAAGCTTTCTATATAAATTTCAGTGTTTCCTGGTCCAGTGTGTTCTTGAGAAGATTTTTTAAGATTTCCCCTATAGAATTCATATGTAAAACTTGGATCCCCTATCGTACCCCCAGGGGCATGATTTGAACAAGACTTGGATTTCCACTAAATCAGGAAGCTGTCATATAAATTTCAGTTTTATGGCCCAGTATTTCTTGTTGAAAAGATTCTTAAACATTTTCCCTATATAATCATAAGTGTTTAAAATTTGATCCCCTATTGGCCCCATCGTACCCCGGGATAATGAATTGAACAAACTTGAATCTCCTCTACATCAGAAGCTTCCATATAAATGTCAGCTTTCCTGGCCAGTGGTTTTGAGAAAAATATTTTTAAAGATTGTCCTTATATAATTCATATGTAAAACTTTGATCCCATTGGGGCCCATCATACCCCCGGGGTCATGATTTGAACAAACTTTAAATATCCTCTATAGCAGGAGCATTCATATAAATTTCAGCTTTTTCTGGCCAGTGTTTTGAGAAGATTTTAAAGATTTTTCTCTATATGATCATATGTAAAACTTTGATCCCCTAATTGGGGCCCTATCGTACTCCAGGGGTTCATGATATTGAACAAACTTGAATTACCTCTATATCAGAAGCTTCCATATAAACTTCAGCTTTTCTGGCCCAGTGGTCTTAAGAAGAAGATTTTTATAATGACCACCCCTATTTTTGCATTTCGTGATTATCTCCCCCTTTGATGGGGCTGTCCTTCACTTGAACAAACTTGATTCCCCTTTACCCAAGGATAATTTGTCTAAGTTGGTTGAATTTGGCCCTAGCATCTTGAGAAGAAGTCGAAAATGTGAAAAGTTAACAGACAGACAACGACGGACAAAAGGCGATCAGAATAGCTCACTTGAGCCTTCGGCTCAGGTGAGCAAAAAGATAACGAACAAGTGACTCAAATCTCGTAAGTCCCAAATAGAATACAGGAGTTGGGTAAACACGGACCCTCGACACGGCAGCGGTAGAATCTGGTGCTTAGGAGGGGTAAGCATCCCCTGCTGACCGGTCACACCCGCCGTGAGCTTTGACTTGATAAGGTAAACGGAGTAATCCGTAGTCAAATCAGTGTATGAAAAAGGCTTAACAATTGTTATGAAACAACACAGACAGCATTTTACCTAATGGACCATTCAACGGAATTTGAAAATTACAAACAGAGAAAAAGTATAAACAACACTATATAATGCGTGGATATCTTTAATAGAAAAGCCGTGTTAAACGAATTACAATACAATGCACTAAGAAAGGAATGCACAACATAAAACACGTGATTGATTTTCAAAGAATCACTACACAGGTAGATGTCTAAGTAGTGAGTAAGTGAGTACAGACGTAAGATGAAGATAAGAAAGTTTCCATTATAAAGATAAACGTGTTCATACAAAAACATACTCTTCAAAACAAAAGAAACGCATAGCAAGTCTCTTCATATATTATTAATGTGAAGAAATTATTTGTTTGATAAAAATTATATCTTTAATTAACCATTTTGTTATACCGTTTAGATTTCCGATTAAGGGTTATTAATGAGATAGATCATTGTTTTGGAAGCACTAGTATATGTTTGATTTGCACAATTCATAGGCGTTTATCAAGTCATAAAGATAAACGTGTTCATACAATAAGATATTCTTCAAAACAAAAGAAACGCATAGCAAGTATCTTCATATATTATTAATATAAAATGGCGAAGTAACAAAGTAATATGAAGAAATTATTGATTTGCACAATTCACAGGCGTTTATCAAGTTGACATGCATTTCTCGTTGGACATAAGACTTTATTCCTGTAAAAGCCAGGGGTTCTTTGATTTGAAATTCAGTACGTCGTGCCATTAGACAGTCAACGACGAAGCTATGCCACGTCTAAATGAAGGCCAGTGGAACAATATAATCAGTCAATTAGAAGCAGGCGAATCACAGACAGAAGTTACAAATGTCTTGAATATGTCGCAAAGTACATCTCGCTTGTGGTACAGGTATCACCAACAACAATTAACACGTGGCAATTCCCATTCTGAGCAACCAAGGGTAACAACACTGGCCCAGGATAGGTTCATCAGACAACGCCATTTGCGTGAAAGGTTCACTGCGGCTACATCTACAGCTGCTGCCATCACAAGACAACGCAGGATAACAGACATTACCGTCTGTGTATAACCGTTTGTATAAAAAAGTGACCTATCAGAGCTATTGCCCTGACGTATCAGCACCGCCAAAACATACTCCATTGGGCCCTGGAACTTAGAGTGTGCCCTCAGATATGCTAATTCGAGGTTCCTGCTCATCGAGCAGATGGTGGAGCAAGGAAATAAACGTTTTGTCAAAAACTGTATCCAGGAAGTAAATTTATTTGTTTGCGGAATTCTAATGACATGGGCAACAATGTTTCATTCTGGAAGGACATAGTCGGTGCATTTGCAGGGCAACATGACGGCCTTGTGCTACAGTGATAAAACTCTTTGGCATCACTTTGCTCCAATTCTGCAGAATGATTGTGCATTTTTTCAGAATGACAATGCAAGACCGCACAGGGCTAGAGGCACAACTGCAAAGTGCACTTGAACTTTGGAAATGCCATAAAATTTTCTTAATGCTAACAATGTCCTAGTTCTGCTTTGGCCATCAAAATTGCCATTTTAGGATCCTACTGAGCACGTTTGGGGTGAACTAGATAGACACGTCCGGCAACGTCAACCTGCACCTCAGACATTCCAACAACTCGCAAAAATGGAGAGGAAGAACAACCCTCAACAGTTTATCCGAAGTCAAATTTCATCAAATTGCAGACGATGTCATGTAGTTATCTATGCCAATGGTGGACATTCATGTAACAGAATCTGACGCAAAATGCACTGGAACTTTTAAAGTACCATAAACTTTCATCACAAATGAGTGTGATAATTAATAAATTCATTTAGATTAAACTTGTTGATATCCTTCATCATCTTGGTTTTACTATACCCCCTAAATCAGCTGTACGTTTCTGTCTTTGAAGAATATATAATTTAAAATGTTTTCATTGGTATAATTTGCAAAATAGCATTGATAATGGACGGATTGGATTTTCGCTCGTTATTTTATTGCCGAGGTCAAAATTCCATTCCTAATCGTTTAGTGAATATCTTTATTTTCGGACGGTCGGGTGGATCAATGAAATCCTGACGATCCATTGGCAAAATAGAACCCCGTCTATGTTTAGGCAAGTTGTCATCGTCATCATCAGCATCGTTTTTGACGCCAAACCTCTGATAACACTTCAAACCCACGCAGCCCAAACTCATCAGACCAACGAGGGAAGCTAATGATATCAGCACATATTCCAGATATGGAAACCATTCTGGCAGAAGGAGTTCTGATTCCTCGTCAGTCACCAATGCTATCAAGACAAACGATAATATTATTAGAATCTCCAATCTTCCGCTTTCATGATTATTGATAATTAAAATTCATAATAGTGATGATAACAATAAACTTTATTAAAAACGCAGAGATATTGAGTGTCATCATTTGTTCAATTCCACAATGATTCTCCGCGCAAGTACTCTGAAGTTTATATTGATGTTGGGGTTTCTCATTGATAATATCTTTGTAGTTTTCGGTGATCAAAATTTCCAACAGTCTGTTGGAATTCCCATGGGCACGAATTGTGCTTCTTTGTTAAGTGTCATGTTTTTATATTCTCACGAGGAAGACTTTACATGAGAAAAATCTCTAACTGTAGCCTTTAATTCGACATTTAGATACCAACGAGATTTTATTAATTAATAATTGTCATTTTTATTCAAATGTCAATTCGATATTTCCCAGTCAACTAGAAATAAAAGATATCACAGTCTTCGACATCTGCTTCGTTTTTGGATTTTATTGAACATCAACATCAACATTAAGGGGTTGTTAAACGGCCATATTGGATT